>PVHP010000725.1:0-130166 GCA_004024765.1 Zapus hudsonius
GCTGCCTTCTCTGGGCCTTACACCCTGTCCTCAGTTTCCTAGCTCAGTGACACCAACTGTCTTTTGGGGTTTGTACCCTCACTTCACTCCTTCTTTCCCCTCTTTGACATCTGCAAACCAAGCCATGGACTTAGACAATCTCTCTTAGTTAAGTCTAGGAACAAAATCATGAATGCCCCATCTGTTCTGGAAACTGCCATCATTCAGAGGCAATGGCTGCCTGGTTAGTAACAGCCCAGGAATCGACCCAACTTTCACCAAAGAACTCTTTTCTGGAGACTTTTAGTCTCTAAACTCTTCTTAAGCTATTGAGAGCTATTCTATAAATTCTCATACAGAAAATTCCCTCACCAGTGACTTCCTTTAGGGTATAAGTACCTGTTTTTGCTTCTTTTTGCTCAGTCTCCATGTCCTCCCCCCCCCCCACACACAGAAGGCCTATCAACTCTAACATATGCTTTAGGCAGCTTGACTTCACTAGTGAAAACAAGGGTCAGGCTCAGTGCAGATGCCACTGAAGAAGTGTGCCACTTGTACTCAGGCTCTCGGGGGACCTTGGCCACAGAGAAAAGTGGTCATTAACTAGACAGGCAGTGAGTGGATTTCTCCATACAAACTGGGCATTCCCAAGTGCAAATGCCTTAGGATATGAAGGCCACTCCAGGAGGATCATTGGGGGACTGTCAAGAAGGGTTTCAATACTCCCAGGTCACCCCTACCTATAGTTATTGGGGAGCCCATGCAGGTATGAAGAAAGGAAACAGCAACAGTTACCTTGAACTCTATGTCACTTACTAGTCCTTGTCTGTCATGAACTATAAGCTGATATTTTTACTTGATTCTCTAGTAAACTCTTACAGTCTTAGGAATAGGATAATTGTACTAAACTGAATGTGTTTCATTTAATTGTTAAAGATTGACATTTAAAATCAACTATAAAATTTATAGCCCTAATTTAGCCCCCCCCCCTCTCTCTCTCTTTCTCTCTCTGATGTTTTAATTAGTATGGACGTGGCTAGTGCCTCTGTTGACCCTTGAAAGGCCCTATAAAAACAGGCCAAGTGACAAAGTCTGATCATTCAGCACCAAGGGCCTCCTCATGTTACTTCTTAGAAAAATAAAATGCTGTCACAGAGGATCCAGAGCTACAAATGTTTTCCCCAGACCAGTTTCCAAATTATTAAATTTTTACTTTAATTTACCCAGCAGGGACTTTTCTGAAGGTATTTGACAAAACCAAAAGAATATCTCAATTTCAAGTGAAAACCCTTATCTTCCAGGCTGCGTGTGAAATTCAGATTTGCTGCTGGAGCAAAGTGGACCAAGGAATGTTTACCCTACGGTCATTGCAAAATCAGAGAGCTGAAAGCTGAGGTGTGCACGTCTCATTCATAGCTTCCCAGGTTCCCTGGCTCATTTCCTCAGCAATCCCAGTGTACCTCATCAAGTTGTTGGCTGACCTGTCGTTTAATGTGTGCGCTGCTGGCACTAACCAGAATCTAATGTGGGCACTTGTGCACCTTGGAAATGGCAGCATGAAGCGCCCAGCACCACCTGTCTATAGTAACCCTGTCCCCTGGAGTCTAAGGGATCATGATACACTCCTGTACCCAGGTTTAAATTCCCCAGTGATGCCAAATATATTTATGTCAACAGATACTGTTCCAAAATTCTGGCGTTCAGTTTAGCTGAATGCCAGACAACTGAGTCAACCTGCTTTGAAGGAAATAAATATATCTTGAACCACCTCAGATGACAAAGCAGCCAAATACTCAGGAAGTATTACCAAGAGATAGAAAGTGATAAAGTAAAACAGTTCTTAAAAGGCTAATAAATTTGGAGTTTTCCTTAAATTGTGCTATTGTAATCCTTTTCAATTCACATTCTTATCAGCCATATGTAAAATGCTGTTTTTACCAATTCGTGCAACATTGAGCTAATTATTGATACTAAATCATTGTGGGAAATGTAACGTCCAGCACATGCTTAGGAACTAGTGAGCGTGGTCTGGCTCACTTGATTTTTTGGTAATGCTGTGGATCAAGCCAGAGCCCCTCCCAGTCTCCATGCATGCTCCACCTCTGAGCTCGGTCTCCAACTCCTACACAGCACAGTGAAATGGTAGTAATTATATTGAGAAGAACTACTGCAGTCTTCTCCAACTTTGAGTGATTAATATGTCGAGGCTTGGCTGAGTGCTTTCCTGATTATCTTGTATAAACTTCCCAACAAATGTATGAGAAGAAAGCTAACCTGGTGCTCATTCATGCACAAAGTAATGTCTTGGTGGCTAAGGTTTGCGTTCTCGGTGCTCTCTGTGCATCAGTCAGCTCACCCATTTCCCACAATTCCCCCACAATACAGTGCTCATATTAATGCCATTTGAGGAAGAAGGAAACTGAGGCAGAGTTGAAGTAGCCCAAGGTCACACAGCTCAGCTGTTAGTGACAGGACCTGCCCTCCGGCTCCATCCTGGAAAATGGCTGCTCAACACCAGCCACAGCCATTTTGAGACTTTTTTGTGTGTGCTAAAGGCACTAAATCAAATGATCTTCAGGTGTGCAGATTAGCAATTTCTCCTCGAGGAGCTCATTTTTCCCCACTTAAAAAATTATTTATTTTCAATGAGAGAGAGAGAGAGAGAGAGAGAGAGTACACCAGGGCCTCTAGCCACCGCAAAGGAACCCCAGATGCATCTGGCTTTACAGGGACACTAGGGAATCAAACCAGGGTCCTTAGGCATTGCAGGCAAGTACCTTAACCACTGGGCCATCTCTCCAGCCTGTCTGCTCCCTTTTTCAGCTAAAGGGAAACCTTCCTGGTTTAGCATGAACATGTCCTGTAAAGCCAAATAAATCAACCAGCCTGCCGTCCCCATTGCTCCTCGGCAGTAAACTTGCTTTGTCGTTTTATAAATGTCACTTCCTCAGAGCTAAGAGCTGCAGAGGGGTGCAAAACCTGCTCTTGGGTGTGTGACGGTGCAGCCTGAGCACGAGGTCAAGAGCACACATGCCCTGACTGCCGACCAGCCAAGGTTGAGAAAGAGGAGCACCCACAAACACCAGAGACAGGGTAGATCTGTAATGAGGCACACTGACCCTGTGTCCCTGCACCTGCCAGGGCGCTGGCCCAGGCAGAGAACTAGGGGGGATGCCAGCTCTGCAAGGAAGGTGAGACACTTTGAGGCTTGCCAAGGCTGGAAGAAGGGACCAGAGTCTACCTTTGTGGTCTCATATGTTTTCTCCTGATGTGTTTAGGCCTATAGTTTGAAAAGACTCAAGTGGCAGGCCATCTGTGAAAGCTCAAGAAAAGAATTCTTGCACAGAGAAAACCAGTGTATGGGCTTTCCTGTTACTCATCTCGAGTTTCCTCTTCCTCACCATTGAACATTGTTGGAGGAATTACTTAGGTTTTAAGTTGCAGTGATTACTGTTTTCTTAAATTACTTCTCAATCTATGTCCATTGCCCCAGCTTTTGACAATAAACTTTCAAAAATTCAGAATTGGTGCCAGCCTAGCCTCTTGGAAAGTGGTGTTCAATTTTTCTGAACCGTATGCATGATTGCCACTTTTGTTTCATACAATAAGCCATTGTTATTTTTTCCCTGGATTCATTTAGTCTGTTGCGTTACTGAATTGCAATACTTAAGCCCACAACCAGGACTCTAAATGGCGCCCCCTAGGATTATCCAGTGGTCTGCAGAACTCTGTGCTAGAGCCGAGAAATGGAGCAAAACTTTTAATAAAAACTATTGTCATTTGATTTTTCCCCACTTGCTGTATTTATGGTTTTTTTATTTCTAGATTTTTTAGTATTGCAACTTATAAGTTATTTCACAGCTTTTGCATAACCTAAATAGAACAGAGTTCATCTACATGCACAAGACAAATGAGAAATCAGTGGTGCCCTTGACATAGGCACAGCTTAATTTAATTTTTTACATTTGAAGTCTTAGGGAATATTTTCATTGAGGCGTACATTTGGTGTACATGATCACAGGATTGGCGCCTGTAACGATGCTCTCTTAGGTGCGTGTATTGGTTGATTAGACCTTTTGGAAAACGAATAGTTTTGAAGTGTAGCTACAAAAGTTGCCTTCATCTAGAAGTAAAATAGGAAGTTTGGGAAGGTGGTCATCTGATTCTCCTTCCTGTTTAGTGCAGACATATTCCATCCATCAAATGCAGTAAGTCAACTTTCTGTTCCTTTGCGCCCAACCAGTCAACTTGCTTTGTGAGCTTTTCGAAGTGCCCAGCCAAGTTGCGGCTTGCAATCTGTACAGTCTTACTCCTATAAGATGAATGCAAAAGGTAGCTAAATTCTATAGCGTGTGTGTTTTATATTGCTTCCTTTTTCTACAAACATGCACCTATATGTATGCATATGTGCCAAGTTTTCTACATGCATATGATGACAACACCAGGCATACTGAGGAACATTACCTTGCACATTTAGTATACCCTTTATTTTATTCAGTAAATGTAACTGAATTAAGATGAAATGCATTGGTATATATGAATTGTGAATATCAAGGCTTGTCTCTTGATCTTAAAAAATCCTAGATATAGCCAAAGGACTTACACAAACCCATGAACAAAGAGTAATGCAATAGTTATTGTAGGATTATTAGCAATAATAAAAGAGCAATCCAAATATATAATAATGAGAATTATAAACTGAATGTTCTATTGATGAGGAATATCGTGGAACCGTTCACAACAGGCTTTAGGACGTTGAAGAATGATTATGACACAAAGTTATAAAAGGTTTAACAAATTGTATTTCAGAGTACTTTCAGCTGCTTAAGTGATGGTGTTTAGAGAAGGGAACTTGAAGGAAACACGTAAAACTACCATTTGCTTTTCTGTCTCATTTCCATAGTTCAGAATTTGCCTTGAATAACAAAAATATGTTATTTTGGCAATTAGACAAAAATTAAAAACTAGAAACACATTTCTATGGAAAAAAATCTGTTCACATTGCAGCTCAAAAAAAAAAAAAACCAATGAAGAGTTCGTGAATGTACAATTTAAACTAAATCCATGAACTGGCTTTCTGTATAAAGTGGGTTTCATTTATTGAGTTTCCAGAATCCCTACAGGTAATTCACTCTAAAGTATAAACAATCAAAAATTTTCAAGCCTACCTTCTGCTCTCTGGTTTCAAATTGAATTCATTAGGAATCGGAGACTCTGTCAGACTGTGTGTGCTTATGTCAGATTTGACCACCTCTGTTCCTAACATTCCTTTCAGGTTTCCCTCCTTGTTGCTTGCTTTCCGGACTCTTATTTGACTGCTTCTTATCATATTATTATCATACTATTATCTCGAGCTCCTATCTCTTCATGCTCCTTCAGTGGATCATTTTTTCTCTGTAATTTTTCTTTGTGAGTACATTTATAGCAGCACATTATTTCTTTGAGTTTTCTAGAAACAGCATTTTAGATTCCAGGGACGTAGCATGTTGCTATCCATTTTGAGGTGCTCCACAAGGGGATGGTTACTAACAGTAAAGCATCCATGTTTTATAATTTTCTTACCTTTTAAAATTAATTCAAGGCTCTTCCTGTATGACACCATAACCCTCACTCCTTTAGATATTTTACTGGGTCGAAATTATCCTATAATGGCATCTTTCATGTATGTTGATGTAGCATAAAAGCTATGAAGTCACTTAGAGCAGGACCCATGATCTTCTCAGGTGCTGTGGTGGTTTGGTTCAGGTGTCCCCCACCAACTCATGTGTTCTCAATGCTAGGTCTCCAGCTGGTGGCAGTTTGGGAATTGGAGCCTTGATGGAGGTGTGTTTTGGGGACGGGCTTATGGGTGTTATAGCCAGCTTCCCCTTGCCAGTGTTTGGCACATTCTCCTGCTTCTACAGTCCACCCAATGTTGTCCAGGAGGTGATGTCCAGCTCCTGCTCATGCCATGTTTACCCCTGCTTTCATGGAGTTTCTATGTAAGCCAAAATAAGCCTTTTCTTCCACAAGCTGTTTTCAGCCTGATGCTTTGCACCAGCAACACGGAGCTAGCTGCAACCCCAAAGTACTGCTGCATTAATTCTCTACATAACAAACTCTGCTTTATAACAACAAACAGAAAACTTGCTTTCCTTTATGCATCTCTCCCAAAATTTTCCTCCTGATGAATTCTCAAGCGCAGTTTCATTCAAATGAAACATAATTTGGGTGTTATATGCTGTAGTTGCCCAGTTACTCTCATAGGAAAATGATTGGTTTTCTTCCCTCATCAGAAAGACCTGTCTTAAGGCCAGGCATGGTGGCCTTTAATTCCAGCACCTGGGAAGCTGAGGTAGGAGGATTGCCATGTGTTTGAGGTCAGCCTCTCTAGAAGAGCAAGACTACCTTATGAGACAGACAGACAGACAGAGAGAGAAAGAGACCTTTCTTAAGCCTGTGAGATGACAATAAAGAACAAGTGAATTCAAATGGGGCTTTT
The DNA here is from genome assembly GCA_004024765.1 of Zapus hudsonius. Lineage (NCBI taxonomy): Eukaryota > Metazoa > Chordata > Mammalia > Rodentia > Dipodidae > Zapus > Zapus hudsonius. Next base: position 6,461 of record PVHP010000725.1, read on the forward strand.
ATAACCTTGTGCCTGTTCCCCATGCCCACTGCCACTCTTGCTCCTGGCATTTCCAGGGTTTATGATTACTGGTGGCAAAAAATTTGTGGGGGTAGATAGATACAACCCAGGGGCTATTAATTGGCAGGTTCTGACTTTTATCTATGTCACTCACCTAAATGCCTTTTTTTTCAGTTATATGACACCTTGAAGAAACTAATGATAAAAATGACATTTCAACATGAGTTGTATTGTTTGCTGTATATAACATCACTGAGATCTTGGTACTCCTTGTCACCTGTCACCTCCCTGACCTTAGGAGAGTTTTCTTAGCAAGGGAAAGGGAGTTTACTGCTCCACTCTTTCCAGTGCTGAAGGCTCCTCTGCTCCCCAGGCACACAGCCTGACCGCCAGGTGACTGGGTAGCTCTGATAAGAAACCTTTCTTGACTTCCTGTTCCCTTTTGCGGCCACAATGTTGATGTAGCTTTTCTCTCTGAGGTAACTTCCCTTAGCTCAGGTGGTGGATCTAACCCCTCACTCCCATTCTGTGTCTCAGCTCCACCACTAATGAAATTCTCAGAGCACTGCCTCCTCCACCATAAATCTTCCCTCTGTTCTTCCTGAAACGAGGCTATATGGACTTTCACACAAGCCAACTGCACGTTTATCATGTGGACTTGTGTTGACCACTGGACATAAGTTATAACAAATGACCCAGCATGATTCATGCAGGAATGATGGGAATGACTGTGACAAATCTTCAGAAAGACAAACATTATTTTGTACCTCACTTCTGATGGGAAAATGGTTAATCATGCAGAAGGCATCTGAATTTATCAGGCTAATAGAGCAATAATGTAACTACTAATAACATGGGGTTTTCTCACACTGCGATAATAGCTTTATTGCATGCTGGTCCTTATCATTTATTGCTTCCTGTGACTATAAAAACTGAAAAGAGCATGTTATGCTTTCATGGCTGACTTGAGTTGGTGATTTATTTGACCAGAAATGTGCCCTCTAACCATGGCACTTTGGTTTATGGTCATAGTTGGTTTGATAGTAAATTATAAGCATAACTAGACAGCACTCAGGAAATTAAGCTGCTTATCTAAATTAGAATTTCTAATTTGGTAATTTTATGCTAAGATACTGTTTGGTGGTTTTCTTTTTGTTTTGTAATTTTATAAGTTATAGAGATTAAGTCAAAAGGACAAACTGGGTCATTGAAAGGCCATCAAGTCTTTGATATTGCTTCACTCTTACCAGAAGGATCTATGTAGGATTGCCTTGGAGGTGGGAGACCTAGAAAGCAGCAGGCAGATGAGGCAGTAAATGTGTGGAATAAAACTAAAAATTCCAAGGGCTGGGGAGATTGCCCAGTGGTTAAACTGCTTGTTGCACAAGCATGAGGACCTGATTTAGGGTCCATATAAAATTTGGCCGTGACAGCGCACACCTGTATTCCCAGGACTGGGGAGGCAGAAACAGGAACATCTGTGGGCCTTGCTGCCTACCTCGTCTAGCCAAATCAGTGAGGTCTAGTTTCAGAGAGAGGCCTTGTCTCAGAAATAAGGAGAAGAGCAATTGAGGAAGACACCTCACATCAACCGCTGCTTCACATGCATGTGAACATGAGGATATGTATTGCACACACAGACAGCACAAAACACACATGCACACCATACACAGATACATGCAAAGAAAAATGAAAATATTAGCAACATCTGCTCACACCAGTCCATTTATATGCAAAGAACCCTGCTCAAGTTCTAAGACCCAGGCAGTCAGAACGCAGCAAGCCTCCCACTCCTTCTAGACCAGTCCCAACAAAGCTCCTTCTCCCCCTCTTAAGTCACAGTCCAGAGTTCTTACTGCATTCAGGACTTTCCAACTCTGACCAGAATCTATCAAGCTATATTTACAGCACTGTAAGGCATCTCTTAGGCAGAAGTTTCAAATCTGTTCACATTCCTCCTGCAAATCAGTTTCAAAAGGTCAAAAGCTACACAGTCAGATTCAACCAGTAGTGACTCCAATTTAACTGTTGCAGTCAGCTTCTCCTTACTGCACAGAAAGAACCCAACCAAAAAGCAAGCTGATGGGAGGAAAAGGTTTATTTTGGCTTACAGACTTGAGGGGAAGCTCCACAAAAATGATGGCATGAGTAGAGGATGGACATCACCTACTGGCCACCATCAGGTGGACAACAGCAATAGGAGAGTGTGCCAAACACTGGAAAGGAGAAGCTGGCATTTTAATATCCATAAGCCCACTCCCAACAGCACACCTCCAACAAGGTTCTAATTCCCAGATTGCCATCAGCCAGAGATCAAGCATTCAAAACACATGAGTTTATTAGGGACATCTGAAACCTGAATCAAACCACCACATTTCCCCCCCCCCGGGCCCCCCATAAACTGATAATATATGTGATGTAAAATGCAATACATTCAGTTCAACTTTAAAATTCCCATAGTTTTTACCAATTCTAATAATATTTAACTGAACTGTAATAGCAAAAAAAATAAATAAACATAATGGCACAGAACAAACATTCACACTTCAAAAGATGGCATAGGGCATAGCAAAGACAGATTGAACCAATATAAGATTTAAAACAAACAGAGGAAACAGCAAACTCTAACTCTAAGTCTGATAATTCTAACCAGTGATAAGTCTTTGGAGTTCCAATTCCACCCCTCCAGCTCAGCTATTCAACCAGGGAAAACCTCATCGGGTGCTGACAGCCATCCTGTAGTCCTGGCATTTCACTGGGTCTCCACTACAAAACACAGCTCATCCTCATGGCTCCATTGGGCTTCCATGCAGGCAATCCAACTGCTTCACGCTGCCCATGGCTATTTCCAAGAAACAAAACTGTTGCAAATCCAATGATCCTCTCTTTTCTGCATTTGTTATACTCCATAGTACCAGGTGGGCTAAAAACTAGTTAATCAAGGGGGGAATAAAGTTAGTTGACTTTGAAGAATAGGACACTTCTTCAGAATTCAGGACCTTTACTTCAAAAGAGTCCATAATCTTCCTGCTGTCCCAATGCAGATCACCAGGTCCAATCTCAATAGTTGTAATCTCTCAAACAATTCCAGCTGAACAGGCAGCGATTTTGGCCCAAAGATTTCATTTCTTTCTGTGCCTTCTCAATGTGGCAGATGGAGATGGCACAGAACTATCATGTGTTCATAACATGCTCTAGTTGCTACATATATGTTGATTGAATGCACGGTCTGATCATAAGCAAATTGCACGGTCTGATCATAAGCAAATTGAATCATGACTTTGGCTATTTTCAAACTCAGGACCTTACATGTACTAGGCAAAGGCTTAGCACTGAACTATATCCTCAGCCCCAATATATGCTGTTTTCTAGTCCAGGGTTGTAGAGCAGTTGAGAGAAGTATAGCAAGAAAAAAAAATGAACAAAATCCAGGAACCTCAGAACATTTTTTTCACAGTTCTATTTTCTTAATTTTAAGCAACATCCATTTACCTCCTGAATATTTTGAATATTTTGTGCCCCCTCAGTCATGTATTGAAAGCTCAATCCCCAGTGTGATGGGTTTAGAAGTGGGACCTTGGGAATATGGTATGTCATGAGGACAGTCTTCCTGAATGGGGTTAGTACCTCTCCCACCATGTAGACACAGAGAAAGTACTGATTTTGAAGAAAGTGAACCCTTTATCAGAAACTCAATCTGCTGGCACCTTGAACTTGAGCTCCCAAGGCTTCTGTGGCCTATAAGACACCTGGCTGTTGCAACAACCCAAGCATATTAAGATACTCCTGTAAACATGTGCCAAAATCAAGGGCCTTTCTTCACTATGAGCCAGCAATGGTGATGACCTTTAATAACAGTGTTTCTTGGGGCCCTTCCTCTCCAATTTCTCATGCTCTCTTGGTGACAGCCACAAGTATGGCCAAAGTGAGAAGAACCCTCAAGCTTTCTTATTGAAACTCATGTGACATTCCTCAAAGTTCTGGCTTTCTGTTAGCTGAAACACCACGAGCATGTTGTTTACTAGCCAGCTTGTGTTTTATTTATGCTTTAGGGTTTTGGAGGAGGGATTTAGATGCAGCTTCTGTTCCTTACTTCCCCCATAAGATGAACACTCCTATTCTATTACTTAGTGCTGATCATGCTCCAAAAACCCTTGCTTTTTTTAAAAATATTGATATTTTGAAAAAGTATCATTACTGGAACATTCTTCTTATTGGTGACTAGTACTCACTGAATTATCTTGCTGCTCAGGGAAAGGGCTCGGGAAACTACTTACATCACTTTTGGCCTTGAGATTCTTGTTAACAGACTGAATGAAGTCCACATCAATAGACGTCATAAAATGCTATCTGTCGTCTCACATTTTTGACAGATGAGTCAAAACACTTTTATGCAATCTGACAAACATTTAATATGAGAACTCTTTGCTGGGCTTTGGTGAAATAATTAGATGAATGGAAATGGACACATCCATGGGCAGAAGGCCTGAATCCAGATAACTTCACAAGAACTATTTCAGGCATTCCATCTGACTCACCGCTGCTGATAGACTGGGCCTTAGACCAAGAAAAATTAAGCCCAAGATTAAACATAAAAAAGTCCTTTCAATTCACTGGACAAAGGACCAAAGTCAGACTTCTCAGGTTTTAGATATCACAACAAAAAACCTTCACAGGTGACAAGTGTGCTTTTGTTGCATTGCACAACATTTTTGCGTTTCTGGTTAAGGTACACTGTATGCATCGCATTTGCTTATACATGTGGGGTTTTGCTTGTGTCTGTGTAAGATAAATATGTAACTATTCCCCTCCCTTTGGGGAAAAATATCAGGAAGGAACTTCAATACAAGGCTTTTCCTCCCATTTTCCATTCAAGCCTGTCTTGCAGGAAATGAACAAATAGTGATTCCCAAATACAACATTGTACCTCTGTGTGTTGCAGCCCCACAAAGGGCTTTACAGGAATTCCATGTGTTCCGGAAGTTGAAATTTTAAGGACAAATGTGGAACCTAGCTTTTCGTTTCCTGAAGAATAAATGGCAAACTCCTCAGCCTCATGTTCAAGCTCTGCAGAGCCCAGTTGCAGCTCGTTCCCAGCCTTTCTTGTCTGATTTTCACTCCATGTACCCAGTCACGCTCCACACACTATGTGGTATACTTTTATTTCCACAGACTCCAGGAGAGGCTCTGGGTTCCACTTTCAACATCTCCATGTGTCTAGGGACATCTTCAAGGAAAAGGCAGCCATAAAGTTTCCTACTCACCATTCTCAAGATTAGAATTTCCCTTTCCTGAGTTTCTATAATTTTCTGTAATTGAGAAGTACAAAACCAGATGTGATAGCACATGTGTGGAATCCCAGGACTTGCTAATACAAGCAGAAATAAAATCTAAAAACCATTTGATAGCTCACCAGATAAAATATGAACATAATTTTTGAAAAGGGAAATTAATTTTTTCAGATCCAAAGTAGTGCATGCATACTTCTACATACACTAGTGAGAGAGAGAGAGAGAGAGAGAGAGAGAGAGAGAGAGAGAGAGAGAAATTTCAGCCAACATAAGCATCACAAACAAGACACCTACAGATTATATGTAATTTTAAAAACATCTTATTATTAGATACATTATATATGAGCAAATCTTGTGATGGTACCCCCATTTCCCTCCTCTCTGTCCCCTACCCACTGGGGGTCCTTCTTGGTGTGCATACTGGATCAGTCCATGGGGTAAGGGGTTATGAATTGCACCAGAGGTAGCCAGTCCCCCCCTTATGTGTTGTTGCTGAGGGGGGCCATGTCTCTGGATATTCTCCCCCACCATGGCTCTTACAATCTTTCTGCCTCCTCTTCCTCTCAGTTCCCTGAGTCAGGTGAGTTTTAAGTCTACTTTATTGTTGAAATCTTAAGTTTCTCTGGATTTCTGCTTTGGATTGTGTTGGGTATCATTGGTGTCTGTTTCATGGGTTATCAGACTTGCTGTGGTGATAGATCTCATGTTTATCTCATCACTTTCTCATAGGTTTTTGGTTGGGCCCTGTATGATAGGCCAGGGGTGATTCATCTCCTGCCAGGATGTCAGCCATCATCCCATGTCTTGATGGTGGAATTGGGTTGTCCACAGCTCTTGCTGCCTTCTGAAAAATACAAACAGAATCTCCATTGGAGAGTGAAATTAATATAGGTTAAATGAGACAAATATTGCTATTTTGGCAAGATTCTAATGGGTGTAGCCTCTCTGTAGCTCTTTGTTAGTGGGAATTTTCCCTTGGAGCCCAGGGTTCTTGGTCCACATAAGATTTTGCCATGGATCCCAGTTTGAGTTAAGGGTTCCTTGTCACTGAGCAGATCTCTTAAGCAATCAGCAAGCCGTTGCTTACCCACCTAGGTTCAGCACCACTATTGCACAGATGAGCACTTCTTGACTTACTGGTCTCTTCCATATAGCAGTGTGTTCAGCATTCTTGTGACATCAGTTTGTAGTGTATATCAGTGGTCTCTGCTTTCTCCAAATATCATTGACCAGTTTTCCCTGGCAGCTCATGTAATAATGCTTTTCAGCACTACACATGCTACCATCTGGGAGCTGGCTACCATTCTGGATTTAACAGGTTCTCTCAGTGTTGTGTGAGGCTAGTCTGTGATATCTTCAGCAATAGGATCTTACCTTTGACCTGGGATGGGTATTCAAGAGCTTTGACAAAAGCCTGTCAAGTTTTGGGAACCTTGTGGGTCTCTTTGATCAACAGTTCAATGTGGGAAGTAACCAATGGCTGAGACTGGGAGTTGCAGGCCTGAGCAATTTTTCCTGAGATTCGGCTTCCTCCCATTCTATTAATGGTCCCGCTTACCAGGTGATGTCCACAGCTTCCTCAGGAGCTTACTATACAAAAGTAAGGATTTTATGGTATCAATTCATTATTGGCTTAGTTTATTATATATGCCTCCCTACCCTCCTATCCTATTCCTCCCCCCCCCATTCCTTCCATCCTCTTTGACAGTCTCTCAATTCACCTGTCACATTTGCTTAGAGTTTAAGCTTAACCTGGTTAGGAACCACATATGAGGAAGAATGTGCCGTGTTTGTCCCTCTGTTCTTGTGTGAGTTTGCTAAGTATGATCTGCTCCAAGTCTGTCCACTTTTCTTTAAATTTCATTATGTCATTTTTCCTTTCAGCTGAGTAGATTGACTAATTTTTTTAAAAAAAATAATGAATGTAGGGGGCTAAGGATGTAGCTCATTTGGTAGAGTATTTGGCTAGCATGTACCAATCCCTAGTTTACGCCCAGCACCATGTAAACAGGCACAGTGGTGCATGTCTGTGATCTCAGTACTTGGGAACTGGAGGCAGGAAGACCAGGAGTCTAAGGTCTTCCTCGGCTACATAGTGAGTTTAAGTCCAGCCTGGGATATACAAGAGACATGAAAATAGGTTTAACAAAGCATTGAAAACCTAGAATTACCTTGGTTTTTAAAAATATGACCTAAAAGAAGAACGTAACACTTTAATGGAATATTTTCTTTTTTTGAGGCAGTCTCTTGAGACCCAGGCTGGCCTTGAACTTGTTATACAACCATATGTGATCTTGAACTTCTGATCCTCCTACTTCCACCTCCCAAGTGCTGGGATTATAGGCTGCAACATCATGCTTACTTTATGCTGGGGCTTGAACCCAGGACTCTGTGCGTGCTAGCCAAGCATTCTACCAACTGAGCCCCTAAAGGGAGATTTTTACTTTTTAAAAATATTTCAATTATTATTTATTTGCAAGCAGGGAGAGAAGGTGAGAAGTGACAGTGGAGAGCTCAATGCTGAGACATCTCATCACACCCTCCAAGGCTAGGGTCCATTGTGGAAGAAGTGGCAGAAAGAATGTAAGAGCCAAAGAAGGGGAGGAATGCTTACAATGCTGTCTTCTAGATAGAAAGTGACCTTGATATTTATGACCTCACAATGGCTGACACTACCTACACAAGACTTGCATAATAGAAGGAAAAATGAACACCAAAATAGAATAGAAACTAGATGGAAAGAAGGGACTCAGGGCCAGAGGGATGGCTTAGCGGTTAAGGCATTTGCCTGCAAAGAAGAAGGACCAGAGTTCAATTCTCCAGTACCCACGTAAAGCCAGATGCACAGGGTAACACATGTGTCTGGAAGTTTGCAGTGACTGGAGGTCCTGGCATGCCCATTCTCTCCCTTTCTTTCTCTGTCTGCCTCTCTCTCTCTCTCTCTCTCTCTCTCTCTTTCTAATAAATAAAATATTTTTCAAAGGTATTTAGTGGAGAGCAGATTTGGGTGGGGGAGAATGAGTGTGGTGGGAGGGGATTATGATCATAGTGTATTGCCTGTACTTATGGAAATTGTCAATAAAAAGTTTTTAAAATGAGTTTAGTGGGATTAGTTCTACCTGATATTAAGACATACAAAAATTGCAATAATTAAAGCAGATGTCATTAAAAGATGATTAGAGAGGTGAATTAATAGAACAGAGATATCTCATAAATATACCCTATTATATATAATTCTTTAGTAAGTAATAATGATATATAAAAGAATCTTCACTAAATGGTGTTGAGAAAATTTTACCTCTTTAAAGAGAAGTGCCTCACTTAATAAAATTCATTCTATGTAGAATATTAAAACTAATGAGAAAATAAAATAGTAAAATTTTCTATGTAGGGAAAAAGAATAACTATCCAACATTAGAAAAGAGAGTTCTTTTTGATGAGGAACCAAAAGGAATGAAGTAATGTTTGCCTACATGAGCCGCAAACTTTTAAGCTTTGAGCAGTGTTGGGGATTGAACCCAGGGCCTCACCTGTGCTTGTCAGGCTCTCTAACCATTCAACTACATTCCTGCCTGAGCCCAAACTTTTTCATATTAACTATAAGTAGAGAAGTCAACAGCTTATGTATAGCAGCTTTATTAGTAGAAGGGTAAGGCTCTTCTTGTGATAAAATTTTGGCTAAGCTATTGCTTAGAGCTATGGAAGCTGTGAATACTGGGAAGTAGAGTCCAAGACACAGCCAATACAGTGATAGACTGTGATATCTATATTGTCAAAAGAAGGCAGGAATCCCAAAGTTCTACAGTTGAAGAGCCTTCCCAGATTGAAGGGGGACGGGCTAGACACTGCCTTTTGATGGGAGGAGTGATTTAGAAGACATAGGCATCTTTTAAAAAATAGTTTTATTATTTATTTGCAAGGAGAGAGGGAGAGAGAGAGAGAGAGAGAGAGAAAGAGAGAGAGAGAATATGAGCATGCCAGGGTCTCTAGCCACTGCAAACAAACTTCAGATACCTGTGCCACTTTCTGCATCTGGATTTACGTGGGTGTTGGGGAATTGAACCCAGGTTTCCTGGACTATATCCAGGGAATTGAACTTGCAGGCAAGTACCTTAACCACTGAGCCATCTCTCCAGCCCCAGGAGGTGCCATCTTTTGTCTGCCCAAGGATGACAGACCATACAGGAATCTACATGATCCCAGTGGACAGGCTACTATTGGAAGGAGTGACTGGCAGTTTTTCTCCAGGTTGTACTCCAGTCGTTTTATCTCCATGGCAGGGTGACTGTTAGGTCAGGAGGAAAGACACCTGAATGACACTGTCACATGGGACTTGGAAGAAAATGATGTTCTGACCACACACACACACACACACACAGTGAGTGGACACCTCAGAGGTTTAAAATAAAACCATCTCCACCTGAGATATTTATTGTCAGTCTTAAATCTCTTTTTGTCCAAAGTGAGAATTGTTCTAGACACCCACACTCTTCCCATCATTCTCATACCCAGAATTTCCTCTGATGCCAACCGTGTTTCCCCAGCAGTGCTCAGCAGGCCCAGGCAAGGGGTCAAAGACGCACCAGGCTCAGGGTTGCCCTCCTGGACGCCCTTTCTAGTTAGGAGAGAGAGGGGGAATAAAGGAAGGAAAGGGAAAGTGCGAGGAAAAGATTGTTTCCAGATGCAGGCTTAATCACAGGCTGTCTCCCGCATCTCTTGTGTTGTTTTGTCTGCTTATTGACCGCAAGCTCTGGGACAACAACAAAGCTGTCACACCAAACAATGCTGTTCTGCCTCCTGGCATGCAGGTCACCAGCTCCTTGAGGCAGGGCCCGGGAACCAGTACCTGTGGGCTTAAATACACCAGCTTCAAAAGAAGAGAATATCAATCAAATATTATCTGAATTAAGCCTGGAACAACGCCATCTGTTACTAGATTTTGGGGTTTTTTTTTTTTTGTTTGTTTGTTTTTTTGGTTTTTCGAGGTAGGGTCTCACTCTAGCCCAGGCTGACCTGGAATTCACTGTGTAGTCTCAGGGTGGCCTTAAACTCATGGTGATCCTCCTACCTCTGCCTCCCGAGTGCTGGGATTAAAGACGTGCGCCACCACGTCTGGCTCTCTGTTATTAGTTTTTTAAAACGTATTTTATTTATTTATTTGAGAGAAGGCAAAAAGGGCACACCAGGGCCTCCAGCCACTGCAACTGAACTCCAGACGCATGCACCACCTTGTGCATCTTGTTGTATGTGGGCACAGGGGAATCAAACAAGGGTCCTTAGGCTCTGGAGGCAAGCTCCTTAACATCTGAGCCATCTCTCCAGCCCTGTTAGTAGTTTAATGATATTTCTTTGATGCATTAAATGAAACAGGAAATTAAAATTGATAACGATTGCTGTTCTCTGTTGCTACCTCTTCTTTATTTTTAATCCTGGTAGGAGGAAATATCTTTGTATTGGCCTCTCCTGCTTCCAGTTACTAACATTTATTTGAGTGTGTTCTTTCACCTTGGCTGGTAGAAACGTCAAGTAAAGGTAAGTGGATGCAGCCAGGCATGGTGGCACATGCCTTTAATCTAACCTGCCCTGGAGAGGCAGGTAAAAGGATCACTGTGAGTGTGAGGCCAACCTGGAACTAGAGTGAGTTCCAGGTTAGCCTGGGCTAGGGTAAGACCCTACCTGGGAAACCAACAAGCAAAGTTAATTGGCAGAAACAGTAAAACCCTTGTAGGGGGTGGACCTACCTCTTTCCATTATAATGTCATCCCCCCACCCCCGTGTTTGTGCAGCATCAGAGTGCTGCATTTGGGTATGGCTTCCAAGTCGTTCTGAAAAACATACTATATTTATTATTATTTTAAATGCCATGTGGCGAGGAAGTATCTTCTTCACTCTTATAATTATTTACCCCAGTTTTTCTCCATTAAATAGCAATTACTCTCATGCATAATCTCCCTAAGTAGTTATTTTGCAGCTCCTGAAGAGAATAATCACAGTAGTGCATTCATCCTCTGGTGTGTCTCAGCATGAGGCTTCCGCTGGATAGAATTTCTACCACAGTAACTAACGCAGACACTTCACCCTGCTTGCTAGGTCATTTCTTGTAAGTGGACTAAACTTTCCCAGGAAGCATTCATCTGTTTAATGAAAGATAGTTTTCCTGGACTTTATCCAAAAGCACCTTCAAAGAGAAATTAGAAATGTCACTACCATATTGCAAACATTTCCAAGGGAGAGATAGAGTGAAAAAAAATTTTTTTTGGCTTAAATTACCTCATATTCATGCCATGCTAAGCAGTTTACAAAACATGCAAATTATCTGCTTTGTAAAGAAGTAAAAGTCCCTTCTGAATTGATTTCTGAATGCTAGCAATATTGAAAACAATTTAATTTACATTATACCAAAGAAAAACCCATTATAGATTGGACAATTAAATATGTAAATCAAGCTCAGGCAAAGGAGCAGAAACATGGAGTTATGAAACAAAGCTACAGAATTACTGTTTGAAGCTTGGAAATGGTAAATGAAACGCCAAAGGACACAGAGATAATCTAGAAATTGTAATATTAAATGTTGTTGGCATACATGATTGTTTTACCAAAGATCATTTATGATTAATTTGGAAAAAATAATTCTTGGCCTTTGCTATTCCATGATGACCACATTTCACAAATAATTCTCAAAGCCAGCGTCAAAGCCGTGACAGTTTGTTGTATCAAATTTGAGTTGTTCTGAGAGCATAATATGGTGATGAGTCTGTCACTAGAAGGTGCCCCATCTGTCTCTATTTTAGCCTGTTTGTGCTACTATAATGAAGTGTCACTGAGTAACTTATAAAGAATAAAAGTTTATTTATGTAGTTTTTGAAGCTGACAAGTCCAAGATCAAAACACAGCTAGCTAGGATGGCCGGTGAGGGTCCATTCTCTGCTCCCACGATGGCGCCTTGAACGGCACACTGTCTGGAGAAAATGAGACTACGTCCTCACATGGCAGAGAGTGAAAGAACAGAAGGGAATTAAAGTGATTGAGTCTTTCTATCAGGGCGTCTGATCCCACCCAGGAGGGCTTCAGGCTGTGGATGGAGTCACACCCTGTCACTTTGGCAGCTGTTCCTCTAGACATGGATTTTGGACACAAACATGCAGCCATAGCCCAAGCAGCAATGGAATTCCAGCTTGGCTCAGTCCTTCCACTTCCAGCGTATGCCCGGCCAGCTCCTTCCAGAAGTCACCTGTTAGAGCGCTTGTGTGAAAGAAAGCATTCCCCACCACAGAGTTTCTCAAATGTGGAGATTTCGTCTTGCCCATGGTGAATGATCAGTCCTAGAAAATACCACAGGATGGAGATCAAAGAGAAACGCTGGACTGGGAAGATGGCTCTGTGGACAAATGCTTGTATCCCAAGTGTGAAGTCGGAAATTCAATTCTCAGCACCCAATAAGTGCCCTGAGGGAGTGGGAGTGAGTCTCAAGTAATCCCAGGAAGGATATTTGAGAGGTGGAGACCAAGGATGGGGGAAGGACCAGCTGGCTAGCAAGTTCTGTATTCAAGAGACCCTTCTTCAGTAATGAAAGAGGAGAGTGATAAAAGAAGCTGGTCGACCAATCTCTGAAGCTCTGGCTTTTACACACACACTCGCTTGAGCCCGTACATAGATGCCCACATGCACCCATACATAGATGCCCACACACATATAAACTACACACACACACACACACCATACACATATGCACAAAAAGAAAAGATAAATGTAAAGTTCATAATTCCTGGGTAGCATCTGTTGGCTTAGGGAATTGTAACTTTGAATATAAATGAAAATATTCAAGGGGATCAGTGCCAGTTAAGGTGAACCTGACTGAATTCTTTGTCTGCAACTGTCTCTCAAGCGATGCCAGTGACAGCCAAGCTGGACAGGTCCTAGAATTCCCCAGCCAGGAAGTGTCTGTGATTATACATCTCAGGAGTAATGGTGGTGAGTTCCCAGCCACTCCTACATTATTCCTGAGTGCTGTCACATCTTCCTGTTTCTCTCTGAGTTTGTTCCCCCACACACACACCATTGGCCTCATCTGGACTGTTCCAGGCTTTCCAGATGGTGTTCAGGCTGCAGTCTATTCCACCACCTTGTGAAAGATTTCCCTTGGAGGTGCTGCTTAACATGCAGATGTGCGCATGTCCCTCCAGCTCCAACACCCTGCAGAGAATGGCTCTTAATTCTTAAGCATGGTCAGCCTCCTTCCCACTTCTTATGGCTCAGCCTTTAAGGGCCACCTCCATGGGTAGTGGCTGTTGGGTCGTTCTTCTCACAATGTGTCTGTACTAATAGGGAAAAGCCTACTTCTGTCAAAGATTACCTTGAGGTAGTTACCTTTGGGAGGCCATCTCTCACCATGTTCCATAATCCTCAACCCCCCAACATCTGAATTCTCTCTTTGGACCTTCACTTTATCCTGTGTGCAGGGCTGATTACATGGATTTGTGATTTTTCATTTGTTATATATACCTCAACCAGACCATAAACTCCCTAAAGTCAGAGACCCTACAATAAACTTTTAACTCCAAAGCTTAGGTTGGGGACTGCTGTGTGACATGCATTGTTAAGTGTTTTCTGAAGGGAGTGGAACATGGAGGCTCATGCCTTAATCCCATGCCCTCGGGGACTGAGGCAGGAGGATTACCCTCAAATTCAGGCCAGTCAAGGCTATAGAGTGAGACCCTGTCACAAAACAACAAAATCTGAAAGAAGGAAGATAGTTTGAGGCATTGGGAGTGAGGCAAGAAGGCAAAAAGAGAGACAGGACCAGGCTTCTCTTGTCTGATCTGATGACCTAGGCTGCTGGTCCCCACTGCTTAGAACTAGAGGGCCTGCAGCCAGCTAGACTCAGGCCTCACCTAAACCCCTGCCTCTTCTCCTTTTCTGCTCTGCTTCCAGCTGTGGGCCCACAGCAGAATTTAGATCCAAGGATTGAAGGCCCAGTACAATCTGGCAAGCGTGTGGCTCAAGCCTTGGGATCCTGAGGAGAATGGGACCATTTGATTTATGAGACATCAGCACATGCTAGCCAACCTAGAAGGCTTCCAGATGTATTGCCACATTCCAGGCCTTTGAGAGAAGAATGAATACCCCTGCTTTTCTAATGAGGAACATGAGACACCATCAGGATGTGCACCCAGTTTCTTCACTGTGCTCTGATGATTATACCATGACTCCTCCACAATGGAGCCTTTTCAGATTCCTACTAGATGTGGTCAGTTGCCAAAGTAATTACCATCATGTGTCCCTTAATGATGGGGCTCTGTTCTGAGAAATGCATCCTTAGGCAGTTTTGTTGGGGAGTACCACAGAGTGACTGGAAAGGGTCAGTCACTCTGACACACTGTAGACACGGCTGTATAAAGCTACTGTCTGCTGATATGCAGAGTATGTTGCAGTTAACTCGAGTTTTAGTTTAGAGGCTGTACACTCTAAGATAATGATAAACAGTGCAGTGAACAAACCAGTGACAATCAGTTGTTATCACTCTCTAGTACCTTCTACTGTACCTGATACTTCTTATGACTGGGAGCACAGCAGGTGTGCGAATCCCAGCATTGCCACAAAGGTGGAAAACGTCTTGTGTGTCCATATCACTGTGTGGTAGCTTTCAGTTCCATTATATACTTTCTTTATGCTAACTCTTAGTTTTTCCATCATTTGTTAGACCTCTGCTGAATTTCATTGACCCTGCAGGCTTTCAGAGCTGGGAAATGTCTCAGTGGCTATCTAGTGTAATCCCCTCGTTGTAGTAATGTGGAAGCTGGCAGCATGGTAGAGACTGTCAATTGAACAATGAATAGTGTAGCAGTTACTTTCTCATTGCTGGGACCAAACACCTGACCAGAATCAGCTTGTGGGAGGAAAGGGTTTGCTTTGGCTTACAGTCTTGAAGGAGAGCTTGAGCAAGTTGGGCATCAGGCAGAAGAGCATAGTATTCTCAGTCTCTCTCTCTCTCTTTCTGTCTCTCTCTGTGTATCTCTCTGCTTGAAAATGAATGAATAAAATATTATTAAAAAAAGAAGGAAGCTAACACCATAAAAAAAAGAAGAGCATAGCATGAAAGTGAGCTGGATTCTGGCAAGGGGAGCTGGCTATAACACGCCAACCCACCCCAAACAACACACCTCCTCCAGCAAGACTCTACTTCCCAAATTCCCTTCAGCTGGAAATCAAGCATTAAAATACATAGGGTTGTGGGAGACATCAGATTCAAAGCACCACAAATACCATGCATAATATAATCATGTTTGTTAGGGAAAATTTTTTATTTGACTTTTTAACTGGTTTTCTTCTGATTATAAGAGCAATACAAGTTCAGTCCCAGAGGAGGAAAAAAAAAAAAAAAACAAACTCAGGAATTAAAATCCATCCAGCTGTGGAAATGGCTCATTGGTTAGAGGTGCTTGCTTGCAAAGCCTGCCAGTCTAGGTTCAATTCCTCAGCTTACACGTAAAGCCAGATGTAGTGCATGCATCTGGTATTTGTTTGCAGCAGCAAGAGACCTCAGGATGCATGTATTACACACATACATGCACACATGCAAAAAAGTTTTAAAAAACTTATCCATATTTTATAATTCAGTCACAAGATTTATTTCACTAGTGCTTCACTTTAGACTTTAGTAAATGATGCATACTTTTACATTTATATGTTTTCCCACATATACATAGCTAGCAATACAGTCTCTATAAAATGCACTTTATTTTATTAAAATTGCCTGTAAATTTTCTTCAGTGATGGAAATAATTTTTACTATAATCAGTGAGTAATACTTTCTCACAGCAGGGAAAACATTACAAATACAATTATATAATTCCAAAATAAAACCATGAATTATCCCATTACCCAGGGGGAAATATCGCTGGTAACAGTTGATTTGGGTGATGGTTTTTGTTCTGCACTGTTTGTGTAAATGTAATTGAGACCATTGCAACAGACATTTCAAACTCTCGACACATTTTGCCAAATTGTTTTGTAGAAAATTCTAATTTAAGTTCATAGCATTAATGAGTGAGAATGTTTATCATAATATCTTCACCAAATTTTGCTTTTTATGTTTTTGTTAAGTTTAGAGTGGAGATAAATGGTTGTGAATGTGAATTTATAAAAATAAATATTGGTTGTTTTATACATTGTTTTTGTAATTGATTATTTGGAGTGAATAAGATTAAGTTAAGCATATAATATCGGGAGCTCTATATAATTATATTCTAGTTTATTTGATGTCTATTTACACTCTTTTTAACTGAGATAAAAATGGCTTTGTGGGGTTGGGATTAGTTTAGTGGGTAGAGAACCTACCTAGTAGGCATGAAATCCTGGGTTCACCTCCAGAGCTGTATAAACTGGGCGCACACCTGTAATCTCAGCACTCAGCAGGTGGAGGCATGAGAGCCAGAAATCCAGTGTGATCCTCTGCTGCACAGTGAGTTTGAAACCAGCCAGGGGTGCATGAGACACTGTCTCAAAAACAAAACAAAACAAAAAACAAAACAAAGCAAGTTTAAACCAGGTGTGGTAGAGCATGCCTACAATCCCAGCACACTTGGGAAGCTGATTGCTATGAATTCAAGGCCAGCCTGGAGTTCAGAACAGCTAGGGCTTCAAAGTGAGACCCTGAAATTACCCATATATATATATGACACTGTATTAAATGGATCGCAAAAACAAGAAAGTGTCAGACATAGGAGAACAAATAAACTAACTTCTATGACAGAAATGAAGGCACATCTCTTGTAATCTGTTTTTTTGTTTATTTCCTACCATGTTCCTGGAAGGGAAAAAGAACAATGAATACACTGATGTGCATAGTTCAGGGTGGCCTGCAGATCCCACCAACAATAAGAATTTAAGTACTCTACTTGAGCATACTTGGAAGCCACAATTTATATGGAGGGAGCCACCCCAGAGAGGTTAATCCCAGAACACCAGAGCGACTAAGCCAATGGCTTCAGAAATGAAGGGCTCCTTTCTAGTGCCCTCACTGCCCCCCTAAGGCTCCACGCTGCTGCTGAGTTTGCTCTTCTTGCTTTAAACTGAAACATTTGAAAATATCCATGCCAGTTCCATTTCTAGCATGAATTATACACAATTGTTGACACTTATGGTGTGACTGCACTGTTGAAGGAGAGGAAATCACATCTGGGGAATGTCAGCGTGTGTGATGGGGAGCCATATTTAGAGTCCACTGAGAAGGCTCCTCTTCCCTAGTTGGGGGGTGGTACAGCTGGTGTGTGATGTTGGTGTGTAAGGTTACTGGGTGATTGTGAGATAGTCCTGAGAGAAGTCAAGCAAGGGTGTGATGGAAATGTCTGGATTGCATTTTGTAAACATCAAGACACA
Organism: Zapus hudsonius; assembly: GCA_004024765.1. Lineage (NCBI taxonomy): Eukaryota > Metazoa > Chordata > Mammalia > Rodentia > Dipodidae > Zapus > Zapus hudsonius. Next base: position 24,130 of record PVHP010000725.1, read on the forward strand.
CAGGAATAGTGCAGACCTTGGGACTCTGTTACAGTCTGTGGATGCCATGCGAGGCTGTCATTAGTGCTGTCATCTGAAAAATGAAATCTCTTCATCCTGGACGTATTTTCTGGTCTGTAACTGTCTGTTGTAGTCAGCCACATGCCACTGGGATGAATCTCCAACCAGGCATAGTTTTGGGAGGAAAATATTTATTAAAGTAACAGATTCATGGGAAGTTCCAGAAAAAGAGGCTAGCCCTCTTTCACAGATCCAAGCAGAGAGAGAAACCCATCACCAACAACTCCAAAGCAAGCAAGCACACCCCAAACTAGCAACCAGCAGGAACTCCAGGTCTCAGCTCTGACTGCTCTTTGCATATATATATCTGGAATTCATATCTACCCCAGAAATACCTTAGGGCTGGACCCTAGGATTCAGCCTAGGTGACACATCCTCCAGCCAGGAAGCTAGAGAAAAACTGATAAACTCTTGAATCTATTGGGGGACATCCATTCAAACTACCACAATCCACCCCTAGCCCCCAATAGATTTATAACCATCTATATTATGTTTTAGTCCAACTTTAAAAGCCCCACAGTCTTTATCAACTTTAAGGCTGTTCCAAAATCACAAGTCTTATCTGAGATTTATGATTGTCTTTTAACTGTAAATTCTTTAAAATCAAAACAAGTTATAAACTTTTAACATATAAAGGCACAGAGTAAACATTTTCAACTGCTATGAGGCATAACAAGGAAAGACTGGGTCAATGCAAACTCAACAAATATCAGCAAACATTTCACATCTGCAGTTCAAGTCCAATAATAAAACCAGTGACTGACAATCTCCAGATTTTCCAACTTTGTCCCTCCAGCTTGGCTGAGTAGCTGGGAAAACCTTCCATCCTGAACCAATAGCACTCCATGGTAGCCCTTGCACAGTTCTGGTGTGTCCAAAACGTCTTCGGGTCTCCATTGCAAACCATTATTCACCTTCCAATGGTTTTACTGGCCAATCAGGGACTTCATGTCCTGTTCCATATACCGCATCTTAGAAGAAGCTCCTGGAATCATGTGTACTTCATGACCCACTCCATGCATGTATTTCTCATGCTTCCAAAAGCAATACCAGGTATGCAGGATACAGCCATGTTGTTAATCCAGGGACAAAATAAATCATGACCTTGAAGAGCTAGATGGTGGAACTGTGAACAAATAATGGCAGGATGAAAGATTTCTTTTTGATTGTCATATCTGACAATCAAGTATCTGAGTCAGATTTTCAAGTGAGTTGTAATCAGGGGCCCTTGGCCAGCAACATCTCCATGAACACACCAACTCATCATTATTGTAAAGTGATAATGTTATTATTGCTGGTATTATTTCTGAGGTTGAGCTAAGTCCTAAAAAGGAGATATTCATTAGCCCTAAAGTATCATTGGCCCAAATAAGATTGGGTGATCAGTCCCCCTCTCTCCTTCCTTCTCTCTTCCCTCTATTCTTTTCTGGGCATACATCTTTTGTTGGTAGTATTCTTTGATCAACTTGCAGTGTGCTGACAGTTTTACCTCTTAGTTGAGTTTATTTCTCTTCCATCTCAATAAAGAAGCTTCTCCATGGCACCAAGTTCATAGATATATTCTTATTTATCTTTATGCCCAGATCATTTGATTTCCCTGCTGACTTACTGCTATAGTTAGCTCCACTTTGCTGGGATGAACTTCCATACCAGGCACAGTTTATAGGAGGAAGATATTTATTTCAAATTTACAGATCCAGGGAAAGCTCCATCCAATGGTGGAAGAGGCTGGCTCCCATTCATAAATCCAAGCAGAGACCCTGCCAAACAGCCAGGACCACAATCAAACACAGCCAGCTCTCAAAACCTTTCTACATACCTATAGGCTGGAATTCAGATTGACCCCCACTGACACCCCCCTTCCCTTAGCAGGAGTCCACCTGCTAGAGGCGGAAGCTGCAAACTCAATTTTAATACAACCCCTGAGTCTTTGGGGGACATACATGCAAACTGTCACAGACTTTTCCTAAAAACATGTGCTATTAGTTCTTCTTCCTAATGGGAAACATTTAAGGGAGGAAGGGCTTATCTTGGCTTACAGTACAAGGGGAAACATGCTGTTATGACATGAGGTGGCATCAGGAAGCACAGAGAAGACGGAGGGTGGGGGTGGGGGTGGGGGCGTGGCGGAGGGTGGTGTGTGTGGTAAGAAACCTCAAGGCCTGCTCCCAGCGACACACTTCTTTCATCCCCACCTCAGGGCTTGCCCTAGCTGGGGGCCCAGAGTTCAAAATATCTGCACTTATGAGGGTCATTTCACATTTTAAAGCACACACATACTAATGACCTTATATATGTTTTTGAGAATTTTTTCTGAGTATAAACCCATACTTTCTGATAGCAAGTTGACTAATGATGACTTACTTAGACCTGTTTTGTGACACTCACTAATGAGTACTGTTGCAGTCAGCTTTCTAGTTGCTGCGCAGAAAGAACCCAAACAAAAGTGGCTTGTGGAGGAATGGGTTTATTTGGCTTATGGACTGGAGGGGAGACTCCATCCTGGCAGGGAAAACGATGGCATGAGCAGAGGGCTGGACATCACCTCTGCCACAGCACTGGAAACAGTGGCAGGAAGGTGTGCCAAATACTGGCAAGGGGCAGTGGCAGGAGGCTGTGTTGTGTCCATTCATATTCTCTCTCTCTCTCTGCTTATAAATAAATAATTTTTCAAAATTCATGACATAAAAGTTTTACCAACTTCTGCCCCTTTGTTTACATGCTGGGAGTGCCCATTCTCTACCAGGACCAATGCTGCTTTGTTTAAATCTATGGATTTGGTGGTTGAAGAACTAGCTTTTTACAGCTTTAATGCAGGTTTCTTGTAGGACAAATATGCTTAATTCTGTGAGGCCTCTGGCTATGTTTCTTCTTTGCATATAAAAAGCATGTCAGTTCAGGAAGGAGAGAGGGTCTCTGTCAGTTCCAGGGTCCACAGTCTGGGGCTGCTTAGGAAATGGAAGAGCTATTTTGTTATTTTCCCCCTCCACCTACCTTTAAGATGTCTCATAGGTGATTTAATCTCAGAAGTAGACCTGCCCTTCATTCACTATTAGGTGTTGGCTTCACAGGGGCTGGGAAGATAGGCCTTGGTGTGCTTTCTCTGTCTCTTTGTCTTTCTTCTATCACTCTCTTCTTGTAAATAAATAAATTAATTAAAAAATTTTGCTTCACAATGATCCAATTGAATAAGATATTTGTATCCCAATATACAGTGTAAACACACAAGATTTGGGTACAAAGAAATATAACAAATATGCAAAAACATGCAAAATAATGTAAAAAGCTAAAGTCATTTCAAGAGTTTTCCTGGAGATATGATAACAAATGACGGACCAAGAAACAGTTCCACACAAGGCCAGCTTAGTGACCCAGGGATTTTACTGGGGTCACTGACGGGAGTATGGGTGACTCAAGTCAGCTGTCTCCCTCCTCAGCAAGGGGAGCACTCAGGAAAACTGTAACCCCAGAGGTCCCTGCAACGCTTGCTCAGACAACCCCAGCATCCCCTCCCCTAGCAAATATTAACCCTACATAACCTGGAGAGGAGGCTTGTGGATCATGTGAATTTCAGGAGTTTCCTGAGCTAGGTAAGTTTCTTTTCTTAAGTCTTAGGAGCCTCACCCCCTTGCCTCTAGGAGGGACTTTTCATTGGGAGGAAACAGTTACACAACAAAAACCATAAAAAAATACTACTGAAAACCATGAGAGAATTTACAGAAAAAAATTAATGACAAATGTTTTCATGGTAATATATTTTTTTAATCTACTAAGTTTCAGTGGAAAACCTTTGGAGCTGGGAGAAATGAGAAGGTCAGCACCAGGGCCACCTTGAAAAACCACTCTGCATTGGAAGGGTCAGACGCCATTAGAACCACATTTGGAGCCCAAAGCCAGACTTCAGTATGAGACTGTTCATCTACAGAGAGGACAGTGATCTCCTTACAGCATAGTCCTCCTTCCCCATGCCTTTGATTTCTGCATTTTTAGGTACCCTTGGTTGGTGTTCCAGTCTCTCTCATCACTGGGGCAAAATGCCTGCTTAGAAGCCGCTTCAGGGTTTATAGTTGGCCTCTGTGCTGGGGAAGGCATGGCAGGAACAGAAATCTGCATCAGTGGCTTCTGGTCAGCAAGGTAGAAGCAGAGAGAGTGATGAATCCTAGTGATGCCAGCGCCATCCATACTGACAGTGAGTCTTCCCATCTCAATTAATTGAATCCAGAAAATCCCCAACAGACATGCCAAGATATGTGTTTCCATGGTGATCCTAAATGCTGTCAATTTAACAACCAGAGTTTAACTATCACACTTGGTTAACCATGCTTTAAAAGTCCTAAATGGAAAATTTCCAGAAATAAACAGTATATAGATTTTAAATTATATGCGGTTTGGAGGGGTGCAGCTAAATGCTGGTCTTCATCCCACCCAGGACAGGATTGTCCCTTTTGTTTGTCCAGATCGTGTAGACCCCCCACCATTGGTCACTTAGTAGTCATCTGGTCTATGAGACCTAATGTCATGGACTTGTGTTGCATGTACTCAAGTCATCCGTATTTTATGGAACAATGACCCCAAAGTACAAGATCTGGACATATTAAAGAGACATGACATAAACTCCTTCCTTTGGATGAAAGGCGACAGAGTTGCAAGATATTGAGACAGAGAAAGAGAGAGAGGATAGTCACATATATTTCATTAAAGTCTATTATAATTCTATTTTATTGTTAGTTACTGTTATTAGTGTCTAATTCCTAAATTCAACTTTATAGACAAAACAGTAATCATAGGGTTGGTATACCCCATGGTGTCCGGCACTCACTGAGAGCATGTGCCCTGCAGATGATGGATGGGGCACTGCTGTATTCTGGATACCAAACAAGAGCATGCCTACCAGTCATCTTGCACGTGAGAGCTGCTTAATAAATATTTACTTCTTTTTCTTTCTGTTTTTATGTTATGAGGATTTATCTCATACCTGCTTTCCCCCTAAATTTGAGGTCTGCTTTTAAAAATTATTATTATTTTGTGCATAGGTGTGGTGCTGGGGATCAAACCATGGCCTTGCCCAGGATAGACAAGCACGATAACATTGAGCTACCTCTCCAGTCTGCTCTTTTTTTCTTTCATCATTGATGATGTAGAAATTTCTGTTAGAGTTACTTTAGCTTAACAAAAACTTCTCTCCCCTCTCCCTCCCCTTCTTTCCTTCTCTTCTGTGGGATAGGGTCCTGCTATGGAGCCCAGACTGGCTTCTAACTGCCTATGTAGCCCAGGGTGGCCTCAAACTTGTGCTTCTTTTTCTGAGCCTCGTGAGTGCTGTGATTACAGATGTGCACCATCACCCTGAGACATGTACTAGAACAATCTACGCTGTCCTGGGTCACCTGCAAGCCCACCGTGCCAGCATGCATGTGGGTTTCTTCTGGTGAAAGTTGGTGGCCAGAGCCCCTGGAACTTCTAAATGTAGTTGGCATTAGAATTGCTTTTGGCATCAGAAGATGTTTTTCTTTATTGTCACGTTTTAATTATAGGTATCTCTCATGTTCTATAAATTCACACACCCAACAAAACCATGCCCACACCCCCTGAAAAGTCTGTCTTGGGAGAAGCTTCTCCATCCAGCTCTTTCTGTTCACATTTGCTTTGCTCCTGATTCAGCTCTGTGAAGACCGGTTTATATTTAGCCCCTCTTGGAGTCTCCATATGTTCCTCTAAAAACATTTCCTATTAAGGACTTCAAATTATTGCTCTCTTAGAGACAAACTGAGTGAACATGACCTAGGTAGGTCATGTGCTGGGCTTGGCTTGTTCGCCAGGGGCCTCAGGACCAAAACAGGAGGCAGGGAAGCCCTCCTAGAAAGTTCTCTCCTACAGAGTACTCTGCTTTTCTGGAACCCTTACTGCTGGTGATTACAAAAGATGACAGCCTGTCCTCATCTTCCTCCACTGGCCAGGAGCTGCTCTGTGCTTCAGGATGGGGACTGGGCAGCCAAAGGCTGGATAGCCCCCTAGCAAGAGGAAGCACAGACCTGGAATTCCTAGCGAGGGGGAGGGACCTGACACCAGGCTCTGGGTCTTTCAAGTAAGCAGACCTGACCTCAGGCTGCGTCTGCTCTCAGGAAAGCTCTTTAGCTTTGGCTGAAACAGCAGGCCAGAGGCAGGAAGGGCTTCATCAGCGGAAGGGTGACACACATTCCTGTCCCTGCAGTGATGGGCCATTGTCATTCCTTTCTAAGCAGTCTGGAGACACTGAGAAGGAAGGCAGTTTGAGCTGGTCTTCATGCATGGTGCTCCTTCCATGGCACCCACCTGAGCTTGACCATGGCCAGCTTTTTTGTTGTTGTTTGTTTTGTTTTGGTTTTTCAAGGTTGAGTCTCACTCTAGCCCAGGCTGACCTGGAACTCACAGTGATCTTTCTACCTCCACCTCCTGGGTGCTGGGCCACCACACCCAGTCTCTCTCCAGCTTTTTGCCTGTGCTCAGGATAACAGTGTGGCTGCGTGGTGGTGCCATCGAGGGTAGCCAGCCTCAGCATGAGACCACCCAGCAACTGTGATCACCCAGAGCACTGGGCAGTGCTGATGGGGAAGTGTGTCTCGCTCAGGTACAAACTGCTGGGGAGCAGTTTGGGTGCTCTAGGAGTCAATCTTGGACCAACTTCCTCTTTAGGTTTCTCCTTTGCTGGAGCTCCTTTGCTTGGGGCCAGACCATTGACCTTTTCTCTCTTTTGCCTGGGGGTTTGAACCTTCTGACCCCTTGCTACTGGTACAATGGTGACCTGTCTATTTTGGGGAAAACAAACTGCTTTCTGGAGGGAATTTGCGCCTAGTACTGAAAACCTAATCAAAAGCCTATGGCTGTGGAGGTCATAAGCTGTAAGGGGGAAAGTACTACTGTTGTCTGGCTAAATGCATATATTATGCCCACCGAACTGCCCTCTGATTACTTTTGTTTATGCCCATATGTTAATGCTACTCTCACTTTTGGTTAGAGAACCTGCATAATAGGAGGGAAAATGATGGCGTCAAATAGAAATAAGACTAGTTGGAAAGAAGTGATTCAGTGGAGGAAGGATGTGGGAGGGGGAAGGGGAACATTAGGAAGGGATTATGATCATGGTTTATCACCTATATTTACAGAAGTTGTCACTTAAAAGGTTTTTATAAAGGGTGCTAAAGATAGTGGCACTCATGAGGCCCTGGGGTCAATCTCCAGGGTGCCAACTCCCCCAAAGCACTGAGCATGTGCCTAGCCAACAGACCATTACAGTTTAGCAGCACAGTACACTGTACAGTGTCAGTTGTCTGTCCTTGGGATTAAGGGGACTCCCTGCCTCTGCCCAGCGTCTCAAGAGAGTATCTTGCCAACCATTGCCAACCTGGGAAAAGATTAAAATTCAAAATACTAAGTGAAGTTGTATTACTTTTGCCCCATCTCAAATTCAAAAAAAAATTATAAATGGAATGATTTAAATTGGGGATATAATCAAGTGAAAATTAGGTGGTTCTAGGTTAGCCTGGGTCCTAAACCCAGTGACTGATATATGTACAGAGAGGGAGATTTGGAGACAAAGACACACAGGGAGAAGATGCCATGTGAAGACAGAGGTTGTGGTTAACGTTGATGGTCAACTTGACAGGATCTATAGTCATCTAGGGGACAAATCTTTGGGCATATTTATGAGAGAGTTTCTCGATTAGGTTAACTGAGGTGGGAAGACCCAGCCTATCTGTGGGCTGTATGGGCTGGTGTCTCAGACTGAATAAAACAGAGAAAATGGGCTGAACATTGGTATTCATCACTCTCTGCTTCCTGACCGTGGACTGGATGTGACTAACTGCTTCATGCTCCTGCCACCATGCCTTCTCCACCCAATGATCAGATTAGCAATCGAATAAGAGACATGCCTTGGGTGGGTATATGAGGGCACTTCCAGAAAAAATTGGTGGAGGGAGGAAGACCTTCCCCCAAAGTGGGCCACCCTTACAGTGGTGGACTATATGCAAAGGATGTATAGGAGGATCACCTTGAGTTCAAGGTCAACAGAGTGAGACTACATAGGGATTTCCAGGTCAGCATGGGCTAGAGGGAGATCCTACCTTCAAAGTAAACATTAACAAAAGCTTTGGGAGCACACAGCCCTTTGCCTGGCTGTCCATGCTACTTGCTGATGTGGGCATCCGGCTACCTTCTTTCTGCCATTAGAAACCAGCTTCAGCAGCCCTCGATGGTGGACTGAAGAGCAGCAGCTCTCCAGGAACCCTCCAGGCCTTCAGTGCCAGACAGTGATAGCTGAGGCATCCAGCCTCGTGGACTGAGCAGCTAGCTGCTGGGTTCTCCAACTCTCCAGCCTGCAGACAGCTAATGTTGGACTACTCAGTCCATTCCTTGAAAGCTAATCAATAAATCCCCTTTGTAAGACATAGTCCTACTATCGGTCTTGTTCCTCTGGAAAAACCAGAAGGCTCTGCTTTGTATGAAGTGTCCTATAGCTCAGGCAAATAATATACATTCCTCACAGCAGAGGTGAAGTCTAGTCAGAACCTAGGACACCAGGGTAAAGAGAGAGGGGAACTGTGGGCTCCATCCCTGGGACAGTTCTATGAAGATTCCCATTGGGACAGAGACATCACCACCACGTGGGATGACATGAGCAGTCACTAAACATGAAAAATAAGACATCAAAAGGGGAGAAGGGGTGACATTCAACTCTTGGGCTAGAATCCTGCTTACTGGGACAAAAGCTGGTGTGAGAGAAAAGAGGAAGGTACTGGGGGCAGCTAACAAGTGAGTGCTTACATTCTAAGCTCTATGGACTAATCACCTTTGCCCAAGCAGTACAGGGTTTCTTAATCTTCTCATTATGGAGATTAGAAAAATAAGGCTAATTCGTCAAAACTACCAGGAGAAACAGCCAGCCAGGAGTCCAGTCCAACTTCTGTCATTGTCATGCTGTGGGGCTCAGCGAGCTTTTCCAAACATTAAAAGATGAGTCTTACCATCAACCCCAAGATACAGACCAGGAAACAAGTTCAAAAAGTTGTAGTGACTCCACTGTCAGAGACCAGCACAAGTTCAAGTCCTGCAATATTAAATCCCCTATCCTTTCCACTAGATTGCTCTGGCTGCTGCCCATTAAACTTGACTTCTATTAAGTGGTATCTTTGAACAGGTTGAATCTGAAATCACAGCAAAACGGCTAAGTATAGAAACAATGCAAAGCAAGCTTCCTGAGAAGCAGAAGCAGCCCTGGAGGGGAGAGGCCTAGAGGCAGAGTGGAGCTGGAAGAAGGACAAGACCAGAGACAGGTGTGCCCAGTGTGCCAGGAAGAAAGCTGTGCAGCCAGAAGCTCCTCCTTACATTTAAAAAGATTTTGGGGTGAGAGGAGAAAGGACTGTTAGCCAGGCGTGGCTCTAAGAGGCCATAAGGTAAGGTACAAGAACCCCCAGACATCAGCAAGCCCGAGTCACTCTCGGAATCCTCACTGTGTTGGGAAGCAGAATGACAAGCTAAAAGGAGAAAAAGAAGAGAAGCAGCTGAGAAGTCTTTTAGGGAGCAGGGCAAGCTTCCTCAGGACTGGGGAGGGGATAGAACTCTGAGGCATTTGTGCAGGTGTTAGTGGTGGGAGAGAACCCCCCTCCTCATCCTGGAATAGACAGAAAGATGTAGCCAGAGATCACACTGCATGTCATGGACATTTATGGATGCAGTCTTTTGCTATCTCCAGCCATCCACTGAATGTCTTTCTAACACATGTCCATCTGTTAGGATTAGGCTGTTTTGGCGAAGAGTACCAGGCTAGCATCACCAAACCATGCATGAGGAACTTGTAGAATGTTTATTTTCTGTCTATACTACTTCCTAAGGAAAGACCAGAAGCCGTCCTATATTAATGGGGACCCTGGGTTGCCTGTTTCAGGCATGGTAGTCAATGTAAGCAAGAAAGAGAGCAATCTCACAGTACCCTGGTATCGGGAGCCCAGGAGTCCATTCCAGCCAGGAAGGGCTCAAGTCAAGAGAGACGGTGGAAAGCCTAGCAGCCCTGCCTTGGGATGTCTGCAGGCATCTCCTCTGTGTACTGGCTTCTCCATTTACAGGGCACTTTGATCACAGCCCCACACAGACGTCACTTTATATCTTCTTTGTTCAAGGGACCAGCCAGATTGGATGTATTAAGATTGCTTTTCTTCTGCAGAAAAAAAAAAAAAAGAAAAAAAACAACCCTCAAAGGGCTTAAGCTAATGGCTCACATAACAGAAAATTCTAGCCCAGCTGGATCCAGGTGGTCAGAATATACCATCAGAGATAACCTCTCCCTCCACCAGGGTCTCACTGGCTATATTCTCTGCTGGTTTGGTTCCTCAGGTTGTTTCTTTGAGGAAGCCAACAAGCCTTGTGATGGTCTCTGGTCCAGCCTGGCCATGGTCACAGGTTTGCTTCTAAACCATGTATGGTCAGACAAGGATGGTGCTCAATGGCCTGCCTGGGACAGGTACTGGTCGTGGAGCTGGGGCTGAAGTTAGCCCACCCTAAATAAGCAGCAGTAACAGCAACTGTCACACAAAGGGCGCTGTTTGTTAGGAACAGTTCTAAGTAGATAACTCATTGTCTTCCTGTTTACTAATTCAATAATCACGGTATCCTTATTTCATTGATGGGCAAGGTGGGACACGTGCTTTCACGGCTCATAGTCTCCAACCTGTATAATGGGTTTACAGTGGCAGGATTTAATGGAAACCATAGTTTGGATTTGGAGCTTTTCCCAGGCTAGTGATACACGCTGTATGACCCTCCCTTGAGATGAGGGGCTCGGCATGTTGCTAAGCTGTGCTGTTTGCTGGATGAGGTGCATTCAGAGCATTTCAATTTAAGACTCATTTATCAGGTTGTGACCACTTTAAGTAGAGGAACATTTGTCAATTGCAGAGCTGGGGGTTGACTCACAACTTGGACCCCAGAAGCTGGGCTTTTGACCATGTGCAGAAGGGAACTGCTACCAGGAAAATGGGGACTACAACCTGGGCAGACAACAACAGATATCTGCAGCCACTCTGGATTCCTGTTCTACCCACTCTGGGGCTTGGTATCTACTTTGTTGGGAGGTGAGGGGGGAGCCAGAGATCAAGTTGTACCATGACCTCAAACATGGACCAGTTCCAGAAAGCAGGGACAAAAGAGCAAGTCCCCTTCTAGTTCTCCCGTGAGGCGTCATATGATGGGAGAAGGCAATTTGAGTCTTGCAGATAAAAGAAAAGCCGTTGTTAGGGGAGGGACGTTTCCATGCATCCTTGGAAGGTCTATGAACTAAACTGATGGTAGTTAAATAAACAGGAGAGAAAGTATGCGACTTTATTGCACTCATGGGGGAACCAGAGGAAAATGAATACCCACAAGCCTAATGAGCTCTGGAAGCTCAAGGAGAACCCTGAGCCACAGAGAGCAATAGAGACTTCCTAAGGAACGTGATGACAACTCTGAGAGGGAGAGGGGAGGAAGTGGACAGGGCATAAATGCTGTTTTATTATACACAATCTCTCCAGTTGTCTCAAGAAGGTCCTGTCGGAAGAACAGGCTCTAGGTGCTGGGAAGATGGTTCAGTGGTTAAAGACGCATACTTGCAAAGCCTGCTGTCTGCTCCAGCCACTCACCCAAGGCACAAGTATCAATGTTTATTTACAGCACAAGAGACTTTATTAGATTAAGAGAAGGAAAGAGAAGGAAGTACAGAGAGCAAATCCATTTTTTAAATTATTTATTTGCAACAGAGAGAGACAGAGAGAAAATGGGCACATCAGGGCCTCCAGCCACTGCAAACAAATTCCAGATACATGTGCCACCTTGTGCATCTGGATTTATGTGACTACTGGGGAATGAACCCAGGTCATTAGGCTTTGGGCCACCCTCCAGCCCATACTACACTTTTAAAGAAAGAATAGGTTCTAGCCTCTGGGCAGGCAATGACCTTGTCTTTTCTTCTGGGATTCTGATGTCCCTGGAAGAGGAGCTTCCCAGGAGCCAGGATCCATGGTCATAGTTTTCCTTTTGGGAGGGTGTGTTCAGAGATGAAGGAAATCCCTTGCAAATACAAATATTTTTTTAAAAAATCTAAAAAACCAGAAAAATAAAAATATAATAAATTAAAAAAAAAAACATGGCTGGAGAGGTGATTTAGCAATTAAAGGTACTTGCTTGCAAAGCCAGATAGCTCTGGTTTGATTCCCTAGAACCCATGTAAATCCAGATGCACAAAGTGGCGTATGCACCTGGAGTTTGCTTGCAGCAGCAGGAGCCCCTGGCATACCCATTCTCTCTCTCAACTAAAAAAAAAAAAAAAAAAAAAAAACCTTAAACAAGAGTCAGTCAGTGAAGCACTAGGTTAAGAACTAGTGTAAGCATCTGATGCTGGTGGGTGATGACAGAAGTCCTTACAAGCCCACCAGATTCCCACAAAGAATTCCTACTTTGCTGAAAGGAAGACATTCTACCTCATTTTTAAAGCCTCCAGACTTGCTCACACCCATGTCCTGCCAGCTTCTAAGAAATACTGTAATCTGCTTGGTTACAGCAGCAAGGGTTTCCTTCTCACTAATGTTTTGGGGAGTACTTCTGCTCCATCTGGGGACCTGGTGCTAAAGAAAGAGCTCCCTCACCTAAGACATGCCATCCTGGAGAAAGCAATGGCACAGCTGGGAGGAGCACCCACTTCTGCCCAGTGGTGGCAAATGTCATCTTCACCCACCATCACCAACAGCCAGAGAACTTCAAACCAAGTATGATCTCAATGTTGGGAGCAGGGTATCCATCCCTCTGTAAGAGACATTAGCCTGAAGGCTGACTAGCTTAAATAATACATAATTTACTTCGTGCCCATTTAAATAATTTTACGTGTGTGTGTGTGTGTGTGTGTGTGTGTGGAGAGAGAGAAGAGAAGAGAAGAGAAGAGAAGAGAAGAGAAGAGAAGAGAAGAGAAGAGAAGAGAAGAGGAGAGGAGAGGAGAGAGATCAAGCAAGCGAGCACAGGAGTGAGAATATGTATGGATGTGCCAGGGCCTCTTGCCTCTGCAAATGAACTCCAGATGCATGTGCCACTTTGTGCATCTGACTTTAAGTGAATACTAAGGAACTGAACCAGGGCAAGCAGGTTTTGCTAACAAGTACCTTTAACCACTTAGCCATGTCCCCAGCCTCACATGCCCACCCCTCCACAAAAAATTTAAAATTTTATTTTCAAATATTCACAGGGAACCACTGGTTGTTTCATTTTGAGAAAATATGAGCTGTTTAGTGTCTACATTGCTATGGGGTGTGTGGGTGCATACACTTCCTGAGCAAGTTCGTAATTACTACAACACTGGGAAGGGTAAATTAGTTACTTGTCTATTACCATGGAGAAAAAGTGAACATTTTTTCAAAGACAGACTAAGTAAATGCTATCTCAGCAGAGCGGTAGAAACATTGAGAAGATATTTTAAAGTCATTTATATGTGATTTCAGTGCAGGGAGAAGGAAAGGCCAGAGAGCCAGACTCCCCTGGGATGTAGGGAGGTCAACCCACTGAAAGTGCTAGAGGCCAAATTTAAATTTTTGAGTTTTCTCTGGCCCCAAAGTCCATACTTCTTCTTGGGCTTAATGCCAGCTTCCCAGAGGAAAGTGATGGGTAAGAAAACACGGGGAAAAAAGGGAATGATTTTTCTTCTTCTTTTGATTAATGGTAATAAGTGTGTACACATCTTTTTACGCATTCATACAGTGTACTTGACAAGTCAGCATTTCTCTCTCGTGGAAAGAACACGGGAGATTTCACAATAAAGGAGAGCTGAGAGGCATTAGCAGCAGAGGGCGGAAGGGGAGAGGCAAGGAAAAGGGAGCTACGAAGAGATAACCAAAAGGGGAGGAGGAGAAAGGTTCCCAGTGGGGACCCTGGGGCGCCCAGGGCGGCTGCAGGTGTGGGAGCAGGGCGCCCCCTGCCGGCCGAGGCGGGAAGCACCCCGAGATCACTCCAGGCATGCCCCGGCCGTAGGCCTCCCGTTCTCCCCGGCCCCCGAGCTGAAGAAACAGACGAGAGCACCCCGATATTGCGGGGCGCAACCCCGAGGGCCCCCCAAACCCCCAGCGCGCGGAGCGCACCTGTCTCCCGGAGCACCGGAAACGCGCGCCCCGGGACCCACCTCCGCCAGCCTCCTGCCAATCCAGATCGGAAGGCGGAGCTTTCCACCGCCAATCCGGAGGCTGGTAGGACGGCGCGTGCGCGGTGCGAGGCCGTGTCCTGAGCCGTAAGTACCCGCGTGGCGGCGTCTGCGTTTTTTTCCGTGCGCGCTGTCTGCCCCGCGCCTCGATCCTCGTCCGGCCGGGGCTTCCAGAGGGTCCCGTCGGCGACCCCCGGGACCGCCACGCCCGCCCTAGGCCGGGCTCCGGGGAGGCCCTTTAGGAGCCGCCGAGCCCGGGCCGCCCTCGTCCCCACGAGCGTCGTGGACTTGCGGCCACCGCAGACGCGGGAGCTCGTGCAGGTGCCGAACCCACGCGGGGCAACGGGAGCGGGCCGGGCATCTCCCCCTCCTCAAGGGCCATGCTGGACAGTCCGACCTCCCCCGACCTGGTTCTTCTTTCGAGCTGGTAGAACAGCCTTAACTAAAGGCATCTGTGGTTATTTGAAATAGAGCTCAATTTCTGGCCAGTCTGTGACCCAAGATTCTTTCACCTGACAGGTCTGGTCTCAGCAGGGTGCTGGGCTCTGAAGAAATGGCTCTGGTCCCCTATGAGGAGACCCCGGGAATGGGGCTCCAGAAATTCCACAGGCCTCTCGCCACCTTCTCCTTTGCAAACCACACCATTCAGATCCGCCAGGACTGGAGGCAGCTGGGGGTCGCCGCAGTGGTTTGGGATGCGGTAAGCAAGCCCTCGAGGGCCTCTGAAAACTACAATTGCAAGATGAACCTTTATTTTGGAAAGGAAGATAGCAGCTCTCTACTGAGGAGTAACCCACACACCATGCACTTCGCCTCTTTAAAGTACACAGGTGTAATGTTCAGCATATTCATAGTGTAACTACCTCAAATGAAAATTGATGGTTGATTCTTTCAGTCACTCCCTGTGTCCCCCTGGGTGCATTTGAAGGGGTCACTGAAAGCTGCAGAATAAAATGGCTGGCTGGTTTCTCAGTTGCAGAAAAGTAAAACATTGTGATTATTTTTCTACTTCTGATGGTGACTTTCTGTCCTCATCCCCAGTACCACATTCAAGATGGGAAGGGCACACAGTTCACATTGAATAAATGATTAGCATAAATACAATTTTCCAGTATCAGCATTGCATTAGGATGTAGACTGTATTAGTTACCTTCTCATTGCTGGGGCAAAATAGCTGACAAAAATCAGTTTAAGGTCACCGGGTATGGTGGCACACGCCTTTAATCCCAGCACTTGGGAGGCAGAGGAAGGAGCATCGCTGTGAGTTCAAGGCCACCCTGAGACTGTATAGTGAATTCCAGGTCAGCCTGGACTAGAGCAAAACCCTACCTCGAAAAACCAAAAAAAAAAAAAAAAAAAAAAAAAATCAGCTTAAGGGAGGAAGGGTTTATTTCAGCTTCAATTTAAGGTTACAGTCCATCGTGGCAGGAAAGACATGGTGGCAAGAGCCTGCCACATTCATTCATTGCAGCAGTGAGGAAGCAGAGCAGAGCAATGAGTGTGGTACTCTGTTAACTTTCTCCTTTTTCTATAGGCTAGCATGGTGCTACCCACAGTTAGGGTGGGTCCTCCCACCTCCACTAATCTGGAAAATCCCTCATACAGGTGACCAGAGATTCGTTTCCATGGTGATTCTAAATCGGGTAGAATTGAAACCAGGAATTAGTCATCACACAGACAAGCATCTAGGAATAAAGATATTGATATATTCTTATCTTTTTCAATACCATTTTTAGGAATCTAGTCCAGAATAAGTACATGAAAATTATTTCCATAAATAATAAAGATAAATAATAGTAAATCGGAATTGCCAGTTATACTCATGGTATATAGCTGTGCAGAACAAATTAAAGAGCTATGGGATTAAAGCAAATGCTGACTTGAAACGTTGATCATCCAGTAAAGGCTTGTGTTGTAAGCATGAGAACCTGAGTTTAATTCCTCAGAAAATGCTTGGACTGGTGGTGCGCACCTGTGTTCTCCGTGCGGGGAGGCGGAGACAGGAGGATCCTTGGGCTCCTTGGCCGGCCAGTCTAACCTAACTGGTGAGCTCCAGGCCAATGAGAGAACTAGCCCCCAAAAGTTGGATGGCATTCCTTAAGGAAGATGCCTGAGGTTGTCCTCTAGCTTCCCCGTGCACACACATGTGCATTAAATAAGACTTACGTTCTGATGCTCAGATAACACATGGCAAGGGTCCTGTGGGCAGTGATTGTCAGGGTGCAGTCCAGGGAACCCTCCAGGTCAAGTGGCCTTGCTGACCTGAGCTTGGCTCAGGAACTAGGCATTGTCTAAAAAAATCAAAGATTCTATTACTTCAGACTGTGAAGTTTTATAAAAGTGAGGTGACACAGGAAAAAACTCTTCTCTGGTCGCAAGGACCCCTTGTACCTCTAACTGTCCCTGAGAAGGAGCTCTGGGTGCACTGTCTGCACTAGAAGGTCACCTTGCAGCAGCTAAGTTCTTGTTGGGGGATTGGAATTGCAGTGTGTAGCAGGAGGAACCGTGTGTGTGTGTGTGTGTGTGTGTGTGTGTGTGTGTGTGTGTGTGTGTGTGTCCTCTTCCTGCTCACATGTAGCTAAACGGAGACCCTATAGTTCTGGAAGCACTTGCTGACCTTAATCATCACACTGTTTCCACTCAGGCCATCGTTCTTTCCACCTACCTGGAGATGGGTGCTGTGGAGCTCAGGGGCTGCTCTGCTGTGGAGCTGGGTGCTGGCACGGGATTGGTGGGCATAGTGGCTGCCCTGTTGGGTGAGTGTGATGTGCCGGCTCATTCATTAGTGCACAGAACTCACACACACACACACACACACACACACACACACCCACACACACCCACACACCTATGGTTGAGCTAACTTCTTTCCCCTGCGCTTATAAGGTGTGGTGTGACAGCTGGTGCCCTCTACTCTTGAGGCTAACGGAAATTTCTTCTCTTTCTTATGCCATTGTTCATACTTCTCCTGGGAGATCGCCTTGCTCCCTTTGATTCTATGATAACTGATATGGGCGATGTCAAGGTGACTTGTTTCAAGGACAATAACCATTTCTAGTTTCTATGGATTAAGGTGCTTAGATCATATTGTCAGATTAACCACATGAAGCAGGAGGAGCAGTTTTTCTAAAGAAACTGCTGGTTTTCCTCTTCTAGGGAGGTTAGGGCCCTTTAAACCAGGCGTATCCAACCTGTGGCACGTAGGCCCCTGGCACATTTGTAGATGATGTCACCCCTGCTAAGCTTTAAAGTCTAAAGTGTACACTGACATCTTATTTTAAGAGATTGTATTCATGGAGCTGAAGAGTTGGGCCAGTGGTTAAAGGCACTTGCTTGCAAAGCCTGACAGCCTAGGTTCAGTTTCCCAATACCCACACGAAGCCAGATGCACAAAGTGGCTCATGCATCTGGATTTTGTTTGCAATGGCAAGAGGCCGTTGCACACCCATTCTCTCCCTCTTTTCTGTTTCTGTCTCTTTCTCCTTCACCTTCTCTCCCTCCCTCTCTTCTTAATAAAATATTTTAAAAAGTAGTGGCCAAAAGCTCTGTACTGATAGTAACATCAACCTTTGTCTGATACAGACATTGATTTAGGCTTAGAGGTTCTTTTTGAGACAGGTCTCACAATGTTGGCCAGATTGGCCTCAAACTCATAATCTTTTCTCAGCCTTCTGAGAGCTGGGTTTTCAGACATGTTGCTCCTGGCTGGTCTAGAGCATTTTTAAATTACATTATTTTAATATTTGCTGTTGGCCTCAAAATCACGGCCATCCTCCCACTTCTGCCTCCCGAGTGCTAGGACTAAAGGTTGTGTTATGACACCCGGCTTTTTGATTTCTTTAGACTTCTGACTCCTATCCTTCAAGTTATCCAATGATAAGGATAGGCCAGCTTCTAAGATACCACATACTGCCAATAGGGGTGCCTCATGGTCAGATAGCACATACAGCTGCAGGGGCTTGCGTGATAAAGAAATCTGATCAACTTAGAGTTCTTTTCAAGTGGTTTAGTGAAGGGTTAGTAGAGTAAGTAACTTGCCTTAGATAACAAACCTTTGGAGTGTGGTTAGAAACTTTGAATCCAGCACCCCAAGCCTTGTGGATTCTGTCTTCTCCCTTTCCCTACTGTCTTCTGGCCTTCGGCCTCAGCTTTGTCTTGTCAGGCACACTATCTCCATAGACACCAGATGTCCTGTCCAAACGTACAGTCTGTGGTGTGGTCTGTGTGTAAACCTTCCTGTGGCTTTCTGTTACCGTCTGCAGACCACATCCCCGTCTTCCCTGCAGGGCTTTGCAATCTTACTGGGCCTGACTCACGAGCTGCTCTTGTGTTTGTAAGAAGCTTCCAGCAACCACACTGCTCCCTCAAGCCTGTGCCTTTTGCTTTGAACTTGGATGACCTTTCCTCCCTCCCTGGCTCATGCTGTGTTTTCCCTGCAAACTCAGGATTGCCTTCCTTTGCCCTCTGTTCCTCTTAAGGAATTTCTCCTCTGTGCCCACGTGATTTCCTGTGCACACCTGACTTCCAGTTACTTTGCGTCCCACACTGCTTCACAGTTGTACTTACATGTCTCCCAGGTGAGACTGAGCTCCAGGTGAGGAGTGCTTTGCTCATCTTTGTATCTCTAGCACATAGAATGCACTCGAATATTTGACCAAAGTGAGGCACTGCTTACAAAACTAAAGTGATGACACAACGACAGGCTGATGTTTTTCCAGCCTTAAGTCAGTGTTCTTCCTGGTAGTCTTTCATGAACTAAGTGTTGTCTCACTTCCCTCCTTCCACCTTCTTCATGTCCCGTCAACACCACGTCCTTCCTTGCCTTGTCTTCCCAGGGTAAGTGCAGCTCTCCCATCCTGGGCCTGCGTGGCTGGAGGGAGCACCGCTGCGTGCTGTCCCTGGCTCCGGCCACTGCTAAGAAATCCAGAGAGAAAAGTTTGAGTCAGAGCAGGAAGGCTGGCTGATTTTCATTATGAGAAGACATGAAAACTGTCATTACCTTCTGCTGTCTAGCAGTGAGTGGCCCTACGTGGTCGGTTCAGGCTTGAAGTCTGACAATTTTAAGCAGCTTTTCCAGTGTCACACTCTAGGACTAAAATGTCAGGTTGAATTCCATCCAGCCATGATGTTATATATCAAGATAACAAACCCTGAGTGTAAGCTTCCATTAAAATGGTGCTGGCTACCGCTGGTTTGGACTCCTGTGGGAGCTTACAAACTAAAAACGGCTGCGAATGAGAAAGATTTCTCTACAATTAGCATGGTTCCACTTTTTATAGATAAGGTATGTTAGGATTATATGGTTAGTTCACCTTTAGGATAGCTATAGTTTAGCCTTCTATTTTCTATGTTGGTTGACATTAGACCTTACTGGGCATGGTGGTACATGCTGGGAGGCAGAAGTAGGAGGATCACCATGAGTTCCAGGCCAGCCTGAACTACATAGTGAATTCCAGGTCAGCCTGGGCTAGAGCGAGACCCTACTTCAAAAAACCCTACACAACAGTACAAAAAACATTAGACCTTATAGGGGCTGGGAGATAGCTCATGTGAGCTATGCCAGCATGAGGACTGGAGTTCAGATCCAGCCGAGTATGGTGGTGTGTGCCTTTAATCCCAGCAGCAGAGGGATGGAAACAGGAGAATTCCCAGGCTTGCTGGCTAGCTGGTCAAGCTGAATCAGTGAGTTTCAGGTTCAGTGAGAGACTATCTCAAAAACTAAGGTGGAGCCGGGCGTGGTGGCACACGCCTTTAATCCCAGCACTAGGGAGGCAGAGGTAGGCGGATCTCCATGAGTTCAAGGCCACCCTGCGACTACAGAGTGAATTCCAGGTCAGCCTGGACTAGAGCGAGACCCTACCTCGAAAAACCAAAAAACAAACAAACAAAAAAAAAAAACCAAGGTGGAGAGTAATTGAGGAAGACACCCATTGACCTCTGGCCACAGAGAAGCTGCATTATGAAAACTTCTTATGTGATTTCATGCCTGCCCAAGTCTGGAGTCCTCTGTCTTAAATACTGTGCTTAGGAGCATTCCTGTGAGGAAGGGTCACTATGATCCTGAAAAAGACGTGCATATTTACCAAGCACAGAAGAGCCCGCTCTGCCCTGCTTACAGACGTGCATGAGCACACCCATGTTCAGAAAGTGCATCTCTAGTTCTGGTTCTAGTCAGTAGCCCACAAGAAGCAGGTTAGTCAAATATTGCCCCATTACTACACTGCACATAGAAGCAGCACTTCATGAACACGTTCTGGCTTTTTAACCTTCGTTACTTTAAGAATACATAGTAATTCAGAGGACAGTTTCTTAGGAATCGTATATGTAATGCATAAGCCCAGGTTGGCTGCTTCCAAACATCACAGGAGGAAGGATGTTGGAATTTCTCAGTAGCCAGTTTACCTCTTCTGTGATCTGGTTTTAGACTAACCTCCCTAACTAGCCTTTGCCTTTCTCTCTCTCCTCATCTTGGCGGTCCCATGTTGCTTCTGGCGCTCTCCTTCTTGGCTTCCCTTTTACCCTGAGAACTACTGATTTGACAAGGGTGACCTAATGGATCGAGTTGGGCTCGGCTTGGTGGCTGGAATTTAAGAGCACAACTTTAGCAAACAGTAGGAGCGGCTTAGAGGAAGCTGGAGGGTTATTTTGATCGGGAGCCATTGCAGAGGAGCATCTACCACTTGTCTGGGAGGGCGAGGCACTCCGAGAGCAGCTGGGATGCTTCAATACAGTCTGATTAACTTGACTCCCTCCCGTCATTTAGAGTTGTGCTCGTGTTTATGTTACTTTCTCTTTGTTCACATTGTAGGTGCGCATGTGACCATCACGGATCGAAAAGTAGCATTAGAATTTCTTAAATCGAATGTTCAAGCCAACTTACCTCCCCATATTCAAACCAAAGCTGTTGTTAAGGAGCTGACCTGGGGACAAAATTTGGGAAGTTTTTCATCTGGAGAGTTTGACCTGATACTTGGAGCTGATATCATATATTTAGAAGAGACTTTCACAGACCTCCTTCAAACACTGGAATATCTCTGTAGCAACCATTGCACGATCCTTTTAGCTTGTCGAATTCGCTATGAACGGGACAGTAACTTCTTAGCGATGCTGGAGAGGCAGTTCACTGTGAGTAAGGTCCACTATGATCCCGAAAAAGATGTACATATTTACAAAGCACAGAAGAGAAAACAGAGAGAGGACTTATAGTTGGTTGTGTTTTATTTGAATGTTGTCAGTGAGCATGTCAGTTCAGGCTTAACACTAGGCCTCTAACTTTATTAATGAAGTGGCTTACTGTGTCCGTCTGTCCAGTCAAAGCTGCTCGAGGGACTATGTACATGTGCCCTTTTAAAAACCATTTGTCATGTGTGGCCCACCCAATCAGTGAGCAGTCAACGAGCACGTGCCATCTGGTTTCGGTGCTCCTCTTTGGATGGACATTTCCGAGGATGATCTGGAGGAGTGGTGGAAGGTGGCTGAGTGGCCCAGCTTGTTCTGAGGAGGTGGACCGTGCATTTTGGGATGTATACGGTTTATTCCCATTTCCTAATTTTCGGAATGTAAACATATTTAACAACATACATTTGCTGATTCCCTGAACTGTTAGTTGAAGTCAAGTCTTGCTCCCTTTATTAGTTTGAGACATGGTCTTATTGTGTAGCCCTGGCTGGGTCTAGAACTTGCTATGTAGATCAGGCTGGCCTCAAACCTGTAGTAATCCTCCTGCCTTTGTCTCCCAAGTCCTGGGATTACGGGCATTAAATATACTGCTGGGCTCTCTGTTTAGTTCTCTTTTTGTTAAATTTCTACAACTATATAATGGATTTTGATCTCCTCCACATTCCCCTCTGCGCCTTCCCCTTCCTATTAGCACCCTCCTGCCTCACTCAGCCTTATCCTGGTGCCTTTTTTTTTTTAAAAAAAACAAAACATTGAGTTAAATTAGTTTCTTACATTTAATTCTTAAAATTTTATGCATGTTTTAAATTAGGATGAGTTTGCTGGGATTTCGTATCATATGCCTTTTGGCTTAATTTCAGGTTTAGTATGTAAACAAAGGAATAAATAAAAAATATAATTTTTTGTTTTAAAATTTTTTTTGAGAGAGAGAAAGTGCACGCGCAAGCACACGAGAGAGAGAGAGAGAGAGAGAGAGAGAGAGAGAGAGAGAGAGAGAGAGAGAATGAGTGTTTATAAAATACTAAAGAAAACTTAAACCTTTAAAAATATTTGAGAAAGAGAATGAGAATGGGCACTCCAGGACCTCCTGCCACTGCAAATGACCTCGCTGCATGTGCCATTTTGTGCATCTGGCTTGACATGATTACTGATGACCCAGGTCACCAGGCTTTGCAAGCAAGCTCCTTTAACCATGGAGCCATCTCTCCAGCCCTAAACCTTTTAATCCACAATTTGGATGTTAGACTACCTAACACTGCCATTTTCTACATATATTTAAAATGATAATTTTACTTCAATGAAGGTGAACTAAAGTGAGCATTCTGTGATGTACTGTTCAACACAGTTCTGACAAGTGCACATGAAACAAACGAGCTTTCTGAATCCATGAAATATATGGACATGGAAGATCTTCAAAAACAAGTACAAGAGCCTGACAGTATCCCTAGCTTTAATGAAAACTCGGTCCTATTTAGATATGTTGTAGAAATGGGTATGTTAGTTGAAATTTAGATCTTTTAAAAATCTGACTTTGGAGGTGGGGAGCTTCAGTAAGACTCTACCTGCCTGCTTTACTACGTGAGGTAACCTGTTTTGGGGTTATATGTTGCTATATTTTCAGAAAAGGTAGAAAGTATTTTTAAAATTTTCTTCTACAGAGAGAACATGCAGAAATCGTTTGGTTGTCTAAGTGAAAAATAAGTGATTTTATTGGTTTGGGGTTTAGAATGTTGTTGCAGGTACCTTCCCTGGGAAAAGACACAGAGATAGAGATTATGGTTAAAGTTAAATGAGAATGCTCCTGAGGTAAAAACTGAGAGCAAGGTGGAAGGAAAACCTGGGGTGAAATCCCATCAGGAAAGTCCTTTACTGTAGAGCTGGGATGACCTGTAGCCAGGCCCTGTGGACTCGAGGGCTCGGTCTTTGCATCTTGTATGGTGCAGTCTCTGGGTGTAAAGGACTCAGCCTCGAGCAGAAGAGAGTACCTGCAGAGGGATGCAGCAGGCTGTCAGCTGGGAATGTGTCCTCCAGATGTGAGGGAGGGGATGGGTATCTGAGTAGCACACCAGTGTCCGCTACAAGTATCAATGAAGTTAAGCTATACTTTTCACTTACTTTAAAAACTAATTCATGGGAACTGGAGAGATGGCTCAGCACTTAAGGTGCTTGCCTGTAAAGCTGAAGGACCTGAGTTCAAATTCCCAGTACCCACATAAAGCCAGATGCACCAGGTGGTACATGAGTCTGGAGTTTGTTTGCAGTGGCTGAAGGCCCTGGGGTACCCTCTCTCTCTCTCTCTCTCTCTCTCTCTCTCTCTCTCTCTCTCTCTGTCTCAAATAAATATATATTTTTTTAAAAACAAAAAAACCTAATTCATCCTTTAAATGTAATTTAGGCATCTTGTTTGTCAAGTTAAAGCCTTGATTCTCACTGCTATTCTTCCCATAGCCTTGCAGTTGAGTGGGCACCAATAACTGTTCCTAGCTGCTTTCAAACACCTGCTGCCCTGTGTCTTGTGACACCAGATTCTTGAAACTACCCTCCAGAGTAGATTCTCTGGATTCTCTCATAAAGGTAGTATGCTTTAGCTCATGACTGAACTACCTGAAGCCCTGCTACATCTTATCTAGTAGGACATTTGTTCTTTCCCACAAACCAGAATTGTAATCCATCAAAATAAATGAATACTAGATTTTTTTGAAGGAATGGGTCGGCAGTTTGGCTCTGTAACTGAGGCTGACCTGGAACTCAGGATCCTCCTGCCTCCACCTCCCAAGTGCTGGGATGATAGGTGTGAGCTACTACTTCTGGCCGGCCTGGAATGCTTTGTTTTAGCAAATACAACCTATGCTCCAGAAGACTAGCATGATAACCTTAGAGTGTGTGTGTGTGCACGTGTGCACATGCAGGTGTGTGTGGAGGGCACACTGGGTGTTGGGTCTTCCTTGGCTGCTCTCTGTTTTCCTGAGGCTGGGTCTCATTTGAACGCAGAGCTCAACAAGGTCAGCTTGTCCTGGGGATCCCATCTCTGCCTCCTGGGTGCTGGGGTCACAGGTGGCCCCCATGTGCTGGGGATCTGAACTCCAGTCCTCATGCTTGCTTGGCGCTACCCACTGAGCATCTTCCCAACTCCAAAATCTTACTCCATAGTGTATACAGCCCTGTTCATGACCAAGGTTTTTGCCTCATATTCTCAGGAATATTAAACCAACAATGCACTCAGCAACAATTCACCATGAATTAATCTAAGGTTCACCAACTTGGCCTCACTGTAAAGCCTTGACAAAGCAAATAAAACCCAAAGAGACTTAGGGGTTTTTAAAAGCATGCTTATGTGAGCGCACATAAGTTTGTCAGGCCCTGTATCACTACTCAGAAATACCGAGTACACTGTCATTTTTAAAGGTATTCTAAGGTTTTATTTGCTTTAAGAATTGTTAGAAAATGCTGCTGATAAAGTCTAAAATGATCTGTTCTGTGGTAGAGTACTTGCCTGTGTGCATGAGGCTGACTACAGATTAGTGTTGAGATAAGAATCTTTCTGCTCCCCAGCACTCCTCCTAGAGAGAAGTAGCACTTTTGATTTAAAAAAAAATATTTTGAGATGGGGGAGGGGCACACCAGGGCCTCCAGCAACTGCAAACATGTGCCACCTTGTGCATCTGGCTTTATGTGGATCCTGGGGAAATCAAACTCTGGTCCTTCTGCTTTGCCTTAACTGCTACACCATCTCTCCCGACTAGCTTTTTTTTTTTCTTTTGAGGCAGGGTCTCGTTCTAGCCCAGACTGACCTGGAATTCACTCTGTAGTCTCAGGCTGCTCTTGAACTCATGGCGATCATCCTACCTCTGCCTGTCTAGTGCCACCAAGAATGCCACCTCACACCACCATTGAAGTGAGGCTACCAGGCACTCTGGGGAACTGGAAAGGTAGGTGTGTTCTTTTCGCATCCACATTTACAGTCAAGCAGTCTTCAGTTGTGCTTTTACATGTGGGGACTTTAAAAAGTTTTTAACTTTTTATTGACAGCTTCCACACATATAGACTATGAACATAGTTCCCTCCTGCCCCCTTCATCTAAGTTTTTTAATGCTCTAAAATCATAAACACCTTCCTACAATCAGAGAAGGGTTGTTCTTAGCAAAGACTGCAATTGTTGCTGAGGATTAAGAGGGAACTAGAAGAAATGGAAGCCTACTATCTACTTCATAACCTTGTGTAACGGTTTTACTATGTTTTTCTTCCAAAAAAAAAAATAAAATAAAGAATACAGAGCTGGTAAAGTCAGCTGCACTCCAAAGCCCCTTACAGTAATTTTATGAGCACAGCTTGCGTGGCATGAAGCCCTGAGTTCAATCCCTAGTACTATAAACAAAACCAAACCCCACTTCAGGTTTAAAAAAGGGGGGGCTAAAGATGTAGGACAGTGACCAAGTACTTGCCTGGTGTGTACAAGGGTTGGGTTCTATCCTAGCACCCCCACAAGACATGTTAAATGCAAGTAACCAGACACAGAAGTCACACACATCCTGTAGGAGTCCATTTATTGGAAATGTCCAGAATTGATAAATCCACAGAAACAGAAACCAGACTGGCAGTGCCAGAGGTAGGAGGAAGAAATGGGAGTTAACTGTTCAGTGGGTACAGGTTTTATTTTTGCAGTGAAGATACATGGGAACTGGATAGAATGGCAGTTACATGCTTGTGAGTGTTCTATGTACCACGAAACCGGTCACTTTAGAATGGTTAATTTTGCTGACTTGTCTCTCGGTTAAAAAGCAGAACATTCACTCCTAGAAATGAGCCTTCCTTTCACTAGCTATTATTCCTCATCTGGTGGCTACGCTTAATGGAGAACTGGAAATGCCCAGTGAGCAAGGGTGGTGTAAGTTAAAGCAGTACTTTTCTGGACCATTTACGGGGGAGCCACCTGGAGGCAGATTTGGAGGAAACATTTTGGACTTGTGTTTCGTAGTAACACGAGTCTAGATGAATACACAGAAAAGGGGTTATCACTAGATCCATCCATCCATCCCCAGTGTATTCTTAGACATGTTCTGGAGCTTAAGGAAGCTTTCTTCTGTTCCTCCAGTGCATAGAATTGTGACAGTACAGAGGAAAAAAGATACCCGTTATGATTCTTTTGGGAGGTCCATGTACCTGAACATAGCTTACAAGTACCGAGTGAGCACAGTATGATCTTGCCTTGTACCTGGTTATCCTTTCACCCTTAAAATATAAAGTAAATGTGGTCAGGTCATTCTCTTGCAAAGGGGAAAAATAAAATCAATCAGGACAGGGGAAGGTGTGTCAGGCTTAAAAAAGCACATTAAAGAACACACAGAAGTGGTGGCACACACCTTTAATCCCAGCAGAGGTAGGAGGGTTGCCATGAGTTCAAGGCCACCCTGAGACTACATTGTGAATTCCAGGTCAGCCTGGACTAGAGCGAGACCCTACCTCAAAAAACAAAAAGAACACACAGTACTTAGAAATGCTAACTGCTTTTTATAAGAATCTTTTATTCCTCATAATATCCCTAACCTTTCTTTCTCTCCATGTTTTTCCTTTGGGAGGGGCATACAGGGTATGTACCTTGAATTTATAATTCTCCTGGCTCAGCCCCCACCCCACCGCATGTGGGGTGATGAGTGTGTTCTTTGCACTTTATATGATCAAAGAATTTTAGAATTCCAAGAGGAACCAAGAAGTTCTAGATTATTGTTGTCTCGATGCACACATCTATTTTACAACCCTGGAAACAATGCTTTTGTCTCCACTAGTTATTTTACTAGGACAGCAGTGTTTGCAAATCCTCACAGAGGCACTGTTCCATCTTACTGGGGAAAAGCTAAAAATCAAGAGCTCAGCAAAATGAAGTGAATGATGACAATGCTTGAATTATAATTTTCTAATGCTGTGCATTACAAGCTTGTGATATACTGAATGCAATTTTTGCTCAGTTAATAAACCTATGTCCAAGAAAATATGGCTTAACAGTGCTGGCATGAAACAAAATATAGAGATCCAAACCCAAAGAAGAGACTTGAGAGTTTTTAAAAGCATGTTTATGTGACTGCACATAAATGTTTGTGTAAAAAGGGCATTATGACAGTTGATACCACAAAGATTACAGTAAGAAAAAGCACTTTATGACAATATTTCACAAATTCACAAGGATCACTTTAATATACAAAGCAATTGCTATCATTCTGAACACAAAGCAGCTAATATGTACATAGTGTTAATAAAATGCATCATAACTCAGTACATTTTTTTTCTTTACACATAAAGCACAAGAGGATTTAGGTTTAAAAAAAACAGGGGTGTTTCTAGAACGTAGAGAACTTTATTAGAAATGAATTTCCCTCATTATACTTAGTATTCAACTCCAATGGAAATAAAGAGTTTAAAAGTGGTACCCTGTTTTGTGCTGTGAAGTTCTTAGGGGAGGTATTCTTTACCCCAATACTCAAGGAAAACCAGAAAGCCAAACACTTTTCTAGGAACTTCCCTGGTTATTGTTTCTAAAAAGTTTCAAGTGACACGTGTGGGTTAGAAATCATTCCTGGAAGAGGGGAGGTCACAAGTGACATGTGTACAGACCGAAGACGACGTCACATGGAAAACTGGTAACTAGCACTCTTCTTTGCCACCCTAACAATTCATATGCAGAAAATGTCGACAAATTATTTCCCACTTTTAATATAAATAATTTTACTACGTAAGCGCTGGAGTGGCACCTAGATCAAAATACATCTATAAAGCATTTACCAATTCAGTTTTTAAAACATAAGAAAACTTCCCAAACATGATAGATCCTTTTATGTGGCCAACTAACACAGTATCATTCATTATCTGCAGGGATTTTCCTCCTTCCCTACCAACTTTTCAACATCTCGGATTGACTCTCACATTTGAGATGCTCCCTCATCAGAAGCTTAGAAGTGCCATACTTCTATCAGCAAGTGTCACTGATGCCTGGAGATTCCTACTGTCTGACCCTTCTCAGGCATTCCCATAGACTGCTCATCTTTTACTTGCTGGTGGGAATTTGAAATGTTTTACTCAGCTGAATGCAGACAGGTCAGTATTTTCTTTCTGCACTGAACAACTCTGCCTGTTTTTATAACATGCTTCCCAAGCTTTGTTCTATTTTATTTTTTTTTAATTTTTCTTTTTTTAAAAAATAAATTTCAAGCTAAAACACCTGAAATATGTCTTCCATTCAAATGTTATCTGGTCCCTCTTAGAAGTTTGTCTGTCCCTGAGGACACATACAAAGGCTTAAAACTACATTCACTATTCAATAAGAACGTATCATAAGCAGATGAGACAGTTGGAACTTCAGCACCCTGTTTGATTTGTTTGAAATTCTTCCATACTGACTCAACTTTATGATATGTTCAACCTATCAAGGATTAATGCCTCTTGGCCACTGATTCTAGAAAGTCAAGGAAACCAGTTCCTAGTACATGTAATGACTGTGTAGTTAACTTAAAAAGTCAACATTAATATGAAAAGTAATCAAGACATATAAGCTACCCAACAAAAATTCTAGTTGTGCTTTGTGAAAAAATTCAGTCTGTAATTCTTCACCTACAGGCTAAGCACACGCCTGCCGCTCGCTCGCTCTCATATGAAACCAGTCAAATTTAGGTAGCAGTTCTTTGATGCCAACAAAGAACATTTAAGATGAAAATAATTTAGGAAAAATGACTATTATATGGTCTCCCATGATAACAGTTAATTGCTTTCAAGAAACTGTTACTATTCTGGAAAAATTAATGGATTATTTTGGCATAATCTAGATAGCATTAATGTAGGAATGAGGATAAAGTTTCATTATTTGAGTTATTTTTCTTTGAATACCCATGATGAAAAAGTTTGAGTCTACATTTTAATTAATTGAGCTAGTCAAATTTATTTTTGAGATTGTTGCTGTGTAACATGTTTAAGGCTAGCTTTCAGATATTAAGATATTGTAATCTTTGAAAAACCTCCATTACAAAGCTACATGAAAGGAGAGGAGACAGATCAAAAGGTTAGTTGGTAACTAATTGATAAGAGAATTCCTGAATTGCTAATACCCAAATTGGGCTATTTTTAAAAGTGCAAGTTACACTAGACATTTACAAAGAATTAATGTAAATACAATCCAAATAAATATACAATTTTTGTCGTACTAGGTCATGGGAAATAATATATCAATAGTTTTCATTCAGTGTTATAAAGGCAACAAAATAAAGCCTCTCATAAATAATGAAAAGGCGTGTGACCACGGTCTCTACAATATTAGCCTTATTTAATCCTGCAAAACGAGGCAGCCTTTGGTAGGTAGAAACTAATAGCTGACTAGAGCTGATCACAGAATTCAAGACTAAAAAAAGAACAGATCTAGACTGAAGTCACTTCAAGTAGGTAAAAGCATCCTGGTTTTTAAAAACTTGTTTCTAAGCCCTAAGCCTTTGTATGATCCCATGTCACCCCAAATGGTCAAAAAGACAGCAGGGAGCAGTCCTGAGAGACAGAAACTTCAGCCAGATGACTTCTGCTCAGACAGCCTGCCTGACGTCTTTTGTGCTTTCAGATATGGTACTAGCACTACTTGCTGACCTACCATCAAAACACAGTTCCTGACAAAAACCCCTGCTCAAATGAAACACCAAAATTCTTTCTCCAGTATAAAAAACCAGTGGTTCCTTTTAAAAGCTGTTTTCAAAATGTTACTACTTTATAGCTGCCAGAAACAAAGCAGAAAAAAATCAATACTTTGGGGGTTGGGAGTTTCCAAGTGACTAGTAACATATTTAAAAGTATCAAGCCAAAGAAAACTTGAAAAAAAAAACTTGGAAGAAAATCAAAAGATAGAATTCAGTCATGAGTGCTGGAGTAATGCAGTCATTAAAACTACCAAAAAGGATGCAAGAAAACACACAAAAATGTAAAAATTTCTTGACCTCAATATACTATAATACTTAGCATTCCTGACTTAAGAGCTCTCAGAGCTTTAGATTATATACTGTATGTATGTATATATGTACATATATATTATACAAATGCCATTTCCCCAACCCCACCCCCTAAATATCTAAACAAACAGAGCACCTATGACAATAATACAGTTGCCAATATGGTACTTGAGTTTGAAAAAAGAATGAACTTAAATTGTATCTCATAATTTTTTTTAATAATGTGAAGACACTGGATCTAGCCCTTTCTAAACCACTTTTGAGTTAAACACTATCAAAGCTTGAAAACTCATAACAGTAATATATCAAAAATAAACCCCTCCCCACTTCATTTTATTAGAGTTAATCTGTCCTATAATAAAAGTGCCAAATGGCCCTATATTTGCAAAGTGAGCAATACCAAACTTGCTATTTTCTAGGCAAATCAGTAGCTTATGTACAGGTTCCTATGATGACATTTTATTCCCTTTTGGCCAATATGAAGAGAAAAACATTTATTAGTAATGTGGCCACATATGTTCTTGGCTACAAGATTTTTAAAAAAATTATGTCATTTTCTTAATAAAGATTCTCCAAGTTTCTAGTTTACAAGCAAACACCTTTTCCCTCTAATTCTCATATTAAAAAAGAGCCTGCACAAAAGATGCTTGATTTGTATCTGTATAAACTAAAACTTTCAAGTGTCAAAGGTCTAAAACAGATTAAGCAACACAACATACTTCTCAACTTACTGTCTGAACTCAAAACAGTGTATTCATCCTCCAGCTGTAAAGGACCAGGTCTTTGTAACTTATAATGTCATTCAGCTAAGGTAAGTGTGACTGACTGCCTTGATTGATAAGGGACTAAGGGAACCACCAATTTCCTAATTAAGTAGAAAGCTCCAACTTTTGAATACAAATTACAACTTGTTATACACCAGACAATTTGTTCACATAATTACGACAGTGAAGATGTTCAATGTGACACTCTTAACTTCACGTGAAATAATTCATTACAGTTTGTAACAGAGAGGTGATTTTGCTTGTTGGCTAAAGCCATGTTTAGAAAGTAACATACCTATGCTGGCATGCAAACACTTTTCATGCTATTTCTTTCCCTATAAACTCAGCAGGACAAACATCAAACTTTAGAGCTGTTTGAAAGCCTTCTGGATAATTTGGTGTACTATCCAAACATAAAGACTACATCACTCAGTTCTTAGAATGAGGCTCCTTCATAAACTCTGTTCATCCTTGAAAAAAGACAATGGTTTGTTACAAACAAAATAGAACATTTACAAATATTAATTTAAAATCTTATTCTTAAAAATGGGCCCAATAACTAATTCTCTTGCATGTACATTTTGTTATATTAAACTTAATTAGCTTTCTTAATAACACATGACTGAATATATTAAAAAGAAAATTTTCAAATGAGAAGTAATCAAACATATCTCCAATTTTAAAAATCCAACTTAATCTTTTTCTTTTAAATAGTCATTTGTACATTTTATCAGGCTTAGTGAATGAGTAATTGTTACTGGAAACAATGTTTAATAAACATAAATGCAGACTATTAAAGTGTAGGATTAAAATAGGTAGTAGCTCCTTTATAAATGATAAAATATCATATGGGAAAGCTAAAGCATAATTACCCATTTTAGAATAAAACAAATTTTCTGTAAGACAAGCCAAATACTGCAGCATGATAGTTAAATGTTGGAAGAAAATTGTTTTCCTCATTCATATCTAAAAAACATGTACTTTTTGGAATCATATCCTTGAAACTTCATCTAAAAATGCAAGAGATTTTCTGAATAAGTCTATTAATCAGGAAGTATTTAAAATGTGGTACTTTTCTATAATAAATCACTTTAACATCTTGAATGTTTTCTTGGTGGTGGACAATGCAAGTGCAAAGGGAAGCTAAATTAGAAATATCTTGTTAATAAGTGACAATATAAATATTTCAAAGGCAAGGACCAAAGCTTTTTATTATTTATTAGAAAACTTCCTATAACCCAAAGGCTTGGATTCCTAGTCAGCATTTTTCTACTAACTAAAATAAGCTTTGTATTTTTTTTTTACTTCAGTTTAACTTAAAATACCAGCTTTTTCATTCAGTTGCTGACTTCCTTTAATGCATTCAAAAATGATGAGCACATACAGAAGCAACAACTGTCCTGTGAATGGAAGAGCCAAGAGCAAGGCTTCAGTACCAAAGAACAGAACCCACATAGAAAGTACTCCATATTCATTCTCCACACCACACCAACATCCTTTTTAGGAGGTCTGCCTTGTTTTTTTTGTTTCACATAATTCACAATGAAAATGTGACAAAGTCAATTTTGGCAATCGACACTTCTTCATTGCACCTTACTTACTTTATGCATGTGGCCCACACATTACTTCAGCTCAAAGAGGCTGGGATAAAACTCTGTCCCTAAGGCAATCAAGGAGTTCAGCACAAACCTTGAAATCACTTAAAAAAGATTTTGTTTTCCTCATTTCCCCCAACAATTTACACGTAAACAAATTATACTTCTTGAGGAGCGTGGGAGATGGAAAGCAGAAGTCTCTTCATGATTCCTGGCGCTGAAAATTTCTTGAAGGGAGAAGGTGGAGGCAGGTGTTGGAACATTCACAGTTTAATGCAAAAGCATAAATGAATGAAATTCTGTAGTTGCTTTCAGGCAGTTTTGCTCATAGAAAAAAAAGAAATGTTTAGAAATTAAAATGTTTATTTTGTCTCTCTGGTTGTGGCCAATCCAATCCATTTTCCACTGTAACAGGTAAAAATTTAAATCCCAAATTAATCTGATTTGTGGCAGTAAAGGTCCTTAAGTGCTTTGAGCTCCTCAATCAGTGTCTTGTTTTGGTTTTCAAGCACTGCCACTCTGTTCTCTAGACACTTCACATATTCTTTCTTCTTCCTGCGACACTCTCGTGCTGCTTCCCTACAACCAAATAAAATAGGAAAATATGTAAATTATTTCTACCACCTTTAGTGTGGTCCCCCCCCATGAGAATAGTTCAAAGGAATAAACACTTTAGTCAGTATCAGGCATACATAAAAGTTTCACTTTAGGGGCTAGGGAGATGGCTGGCTCAGTGGTTGAAGGAGCACCCACATACAAGCCAGAAACACACAGAGGTGCACATGTCTGGCAGCATGAGATCCTGGCACACATATATCCATGCATGTTAAAAACAAATGAATAGTAGATTAAACCTTAAAATACCACAGAAACTCATTCAAAAACATGAAAACTCCATAAACAAAGAGTTAAGTGATAACTGAAAATTTGTATCACTATTTAAATGTTTTGCTGCCAGGCGTGGTGGCACATGCCTTTAATCCCAGCATTTGGGAGGCAGAGGTAGGAGGATCGTCGTGAGTTTGAGGCCAGCCTGAGACTATTGAGTGAATTCCAGGTCAGCCTGGGGTAGAGCGAGACCCTACCTCAAAAAAAAAAAAAAAAAAAAAAAAAAAACAAAAAAGTTTTGCTATAGCGATCCAAATTGAAACCCTACCCGTATCAATTAAGAAAACACTGAAGCTAAACTCTCATAGTGCTGGAAGTTGCTGGGGGATACAGGTCACCAACAGCATGAACAAGCAGTTATCCTGCAAGTTACATAACCAGCCAGGCAAGGAGACATCAGTGCAACAGTGGCACACTGGCTGTGGGAGGGAAGTCATACCTGGGACTGAGAAGCAAGTCAGATGCCTGTGTCTTGGAAGGGCATAGACCTTAGAGAGACGCTGCTACTGTTCTTTGACTAAAAGGAGGAGACATTATGCTTGTCAAAAAGTCTAAATATCTATTGTTTATCCCCTTTGAGCCATGCTACTCTCACTTGTGGTTAAAGAATCTCCTTTTTACAGATGGCAGCGAATCCTGGGGAGCCCCTCATCCATCAGTGACAGGAAAGTAGATGAGCCATCTATCTCACAGCTGCTGAAGCCCAGCCAACAGTACAGAGAAAGTGACGCATTAAATATGTACGTGCTGCCCTCCTCCAGGGAGATGGTGGGAGACACTGAGGAGACCCAGAAGTCACTGAAGCCAAGTATCAGAGGCCGCTTAAGAACTCTACACTAAATGAGCCCCCGTGGAAAGGAAACGGGAATATGACCACTAGGCCATGTTATCAATAAAAAAATACTGAAGCTAAAGTTCAGAATGAACAAATTTTTTACATAGAAAGATCTTAAAAACTCATGATTTATTGGTTGTGACACACAGAGCAACCAGACACACAGGACTACAGCAAGCTTTTTAAAGGCTTTCTGCACATCTAAGGCAACCTATGGGATGAGAAAATATTTACAAATAATGTATTTGATGAAGGGTTTCTATCCAGAATGTACAAAGAACTGAAGTGGACAGCAAAATCTCTAAATTAAAACATGGGTATAAGACTCTAAACAGAGATGTTCAACAACATTCGTCACCGGGGGAAAAAAAAATCAAAGCCACAAGGCATTCCTCACAACCACTAGCAAATACTGATTGAAAAGCTCTGAGGAAACGGGAACGCTCTGACCTGTGGCTGAGAGAACATGCAGGATGAATGTTGAATGTGCATTTACAAAACCCAATTTCTACAAAGGTGGACCTAACAGAACAGGGGTGCCTCAAAAAATTATGAACAGCATGAAGCTTATAGTCCATCAATCCTATTTCTTACTAAATATCCAAAAAAAACTGGCAAGATCTCAGATATTTCTGCATCTGAGTTTACAGCACTATTCACAATTAGTCAAGACGTGGAAGCAGCTTAAGTGACCACTGATGAATAGAGGAAGAAATGCGGTATGTACATACAATGAAATATCCTTCAGCCTTGAACATGAAGGAAATCCTCTCTCCAGGTGGAGGTTTTTCTTGCCAATTCATTGCTCCAACCTATGCCTGAGATTTAAGCTACTTTCAGTGTAGTTGACAGAGCAGCCAAGTAAAAAAGCTCACTTAACAAGCAGAAAGAACAAACTGGGCTGCCCTCTCTTTGTGACCAAAGTGCTTGTGCCCCTTGGTCATCTCTCTGTCTCTGTCTCTGTCTCTCTCTCTCTCTCTGTCTGTCTCCCTCCCTCCCTCTCTTTCCCTCCCTCTCTGCTTGAAAATGAATAAAATAAAAAAAAATACCAATTAGTAGAATAGATTGAAAGGCAAGATTTCTCCAGTTGCTGACTCCTCACCGTAAAAGGCTGACTTAGGGTAAAGTGGTAGAAAAATTGTACTTCAAGCAAA
This sequence comes from Zapus hudsonius, assembly GCA_004024765.1. Classification (NCBI taxonomy): domain Eukaryota; kingdom Metazoa; phylum Chordata; class Mammalia; order Rodentia; family Dipodidae; genus Zapus; species Zapus hudsonius. Next base: position 59,762 of record PVHP010000725.1, read on the forward strand.
TAGGAAACAAGGAGACGATGCTCTTCTAGTATTTGAGAAGATAAACTTCAAACCAACATTAGTCAAAGAGATAAAGAAGGTCACTTCATAAAATAATTAAGGGAACAATCCATCAGGAGCACATTACAATTCCAAACATATATGCACTGAGCACAGGTGCACCCAATTTCATAAAACTTTACTAGACCCAAAGTCACAAATTAACCTCAGCAAACTAGTAGTGAGTGACTTCAATACTCTACTCCCACCAACTGATAAGTCATCCCAGCAAAAGTAAGCATCTGTATTAAATGACATTATACAGAGAATGAACTTAAACAAATACCTGCTCAAGCAGTTAAAGGCACTTGCTTGAAAAGCCTGATGGCCTGGGTTCAATTCTCAAGTACCCATGGTAAAGCCAGATGCACAAAGTGGCCCATGCATCTGGAGTTTGTCTGCAGTGGCAAGAGGTCATGGCATGCCCATTTTCTTTCTCTTTCCATGCAAATACAGAAACCAAAAATTCATACATAGCACACACACAGATATATACATATAAGTTTTATATATGTGTATGTATGTATGAAATCAGAGCTTGCAAATAAACAATACAGTGTATGTAGAGCCTTGGAAAAATAAGAACAAGCCAAACCACAAATTAGTAGACAGAAATAATTAAAATCTGGGCAGATATCAATAAAACAAATAAAATCAATATGAATAATCAACAAAAGAGGTGACAAGATTAATAAACTCTTAGTAAAACTAACCAAAAATGAGCAGTCTCAAATTAATAAAATAAAACTATAGATAAAATGGTAAGCTATTATGATAGACACTAATGAAATTCAGAAAAATCACAAGGACATGCCTTAAAACATGTTTCACTGAATTAGAAAATCTGAAAGACATAAATTTCTAGATACACATGACTTATCAAAATTAAACCAAGATATGATTTATACATTAAGCATATCTTGTAACAAGCAGTAAAATTGAAGCAGTAACTAAAAAATAAATCTTTCAAAAGCTGGCGATGGCTCAGCAGTTAAAGGTGCCTGTTTGCAAAGCTTGACAGTCTGGCTTCAATTCCCAGTTTCCACTTAAAGCCAGATGCACAAAATGGAGCATGCATCTGGAGTTAGTTTAGAGTGGCAAGAGGTCCTAGCATGCCCATACTCGCTCTCTCTCTGCAATTTTCTCAAATAAATAAAAATTGAAAACAAAACAAAAATATCTCTTTTGACTAAAAAGTTTAGGCTCAGATGGATTCACTGTTGAATTTCACTAGATTTTCAAAGAACTGCAGTGGTTTAAATGTGAGGCTCCATGGACTCGGTCTTGACTCTTGAGTCTAACCCCAAGGTGTATACAGGGCAGTTGGAGCTCTGGCTGTTTTGTGGTGCTGGCTGTTAGTAGTGCCTCTCCGCTTGGATCTATGGAAATGAGCCATAGATTCCTAGTGCTCCCCTGGAATTTGTAAGCCTGAAATAAACCCCTTTCCTCCTATAAGATGCTTTTGGCTCTGAGTTTGTCCTGCAATGCAAAGCTGACTGCCACAAGCACAACCACCAATCCTTCTCAAGCTAGTCCATAAAATAGAAAAGGAAGGAATATTACCACTCTTTTATGAAGCCACTATTATCACCAATACTAAAACTAAGGACAACAAAAAGAAAATTATAGACCAATCTTCTTAATGAACACAAATGTGAAAATTCTCAAGTATATGTAAAATTGAATATGGAAGCACATTAAAAATATCATTCATCAAGTTGTTTTACTCCAGACATGCAGCTGGCTCAGCACAAGTAAATCAATAAAGGTAATGAAATGTTCTCAATGACAGAAATCACATGACCTTCTCAAGAGATGCAGAAAAGACATCTGACAAATTCCAACATCCCTTCATGATGAAACCTGAAGAACTGGAAGCTTTAGAAAGAGTCTAAACATATTAAAGGACATAAGACAAAACTACAACCAACATAGTAATTGGGGAAGAACTCAAAGTACTTCCAGGAAAGTCAGGAGGAAGACAAAGGTGTTTACTCTTTGGACTGGAGAGATGGCTCAGCAGTTAAGGCCTGCAAAACCTAATGACCCAAGTTCGGTTTACTTAAAGCCAGATGCACAAAGTGGCACATTGCATCTGGAGTTTGTTTGCAGTGGCTAGAGGCCCTGGTGTGTCCATTGTTTCTCCACTCTCTCTCTCTTTTTGCTTGCAAATAAAAAAAGTTTTTTAAAGGTGCTCAGGGCTGGAGAGATAGCTCAGCAGTTAAGGCACTTGCCTGTAAAGCAGAAAAGGATCTGAGTTCAATTCCCCAGATGCATGAGGTGGTGCATGTATCTGGAGTTTGTTTGCAGTGGCTGGAGACCCTGGTGTGTCCATTCTCATTCACTCTCTGCCTCTTTTTCTCTCTCAAATAAATAAAACACTTTCAGAAAAATGGCAGTATACAAAATACATACACAAAAATTGGTTGCCTTCTCATATCAGTAAGAAAACACCCTGAAGAAGATATAAGGAAATAGAAGAGAAACAATCCTATTCTCAACTGCTACCGAAACAAGCCAAGACTGGAGATTTCAACATACCTGATTTTAAGGCACATTACAAAGCAGTATCAACAGAAACAGAGCGATGCAGCACAAAAACAGTCCTGAGATCAAAGGAACAGAAGATCCAGATATAAACCCATGAAGATACAGCACCTGATTTTTGACAAATAGCCAAAATACTCACTGGAGATAAGATAGCATCTTAACAAATGATATAAGGAAAACTACACATCTATGTGTAGAGTGATGAAACTAGATTCTCATCTCCCACCCTGCACAAAAGTCAAGTCCAAATGGATCAAAGACCTGAAACTGCTAAGAAAAAAGTAAAGACACTTCAAGATACAGGTGTAGTAAGGACTTCCTGAATTATTACTCAGGTCACACAGGAAATGAGGCCTACAAGAGACAAATTAAAAAACTTCTGTACAGCAAAAAGCAAATTTTACCAGCTATGCATCTCAAAGAAAATATCTAGAATATACAAAGAACACAAAAACTAAAATATTAAGAAACTAAAACGACCTAATCAAAAAATATATTATGGGGGCTGGAGAGATGGCTTAGTGGTTAAGGTTTGTGCCTACAAAGCAGACAAAGCAGAAGGACATGCGTTCGATTCCCCCAATACCTACATAAAGCCAGATGCACAAGGTGGCACATGTGTCTAGAGTTCATTTGTAGTGGCCAAAGGCCCTGGCATGCCCATTTTCTCTGCCTCTCTCTCTCAAATAAATAAATACAAAAATAACTAAAAACATTAAACATGTTATAGAACAGAACAGAGTTCTCAAAATAATAAATGAGAAAAGATAAGTGGCCATTAAATGTCTAAAAATATACACAACACCATTAGCCATCAGGGAAATGCAAACTAAAACTACTTTGAGATTCTATCTCACCCCAGTCAGGATGGCTATCATCAAGTAAACAACTGACAACAGGTGTTGGTGAGGATGTGGAGAAAGAGCGGTTATTCAGTGGTGGAAGGAATATTATGCAGCCACCATGGAAATCAGAAAGCAAAAAGTATAGCTACCATGTGACCAAGCTATGCCACTCTTGGCATATACCAAAGGACTCTCTATCCTACCAAAGAGACACTTGCACAACCATGTTTGCTGCTGCTCTATGTTAGCTAGGAAGTTTATCTGTCCATCAACTGATGAATGGATAATTAAAACGTGGTATACGCGCACAGAGAAATTACGTTAGGCTATAAAGAAAAATGAGGGCTGGAGAAATGGCTTAGTGGTTAAGGTGCTTGCCTGCAGAACCCAACAACCCGAGTTCAATTCCCTTCTACCCATGTAAAGCCAGATGCACAAAGTGGTACAAGCATCTGGAGTCCATTTGCAGTGGCTAGAGGCCCTGGTGTGCCCATTCTCTTTATGTGCCATGACTGTTATGTGGTAAGCAACCACTTTCCAAAGAAATCTGAGGCCCACTCCAAGGATGAAATTCATTCATTCAGTATTGTAAACCTGGTGACAACCTGTGGCTGGGGAGGTCATTAGCCTAGAGGGTCAGCTAGTGCTGTTGTATTGTACATGTGGTGCCTATCAAACTACCTTCCAAACATTATGCTTAAACCCATGTATTAGCGCTGCTCTTGGCTCTGGTCAAAAAAGCTTTTTTTCTGGTGTTAACTGATCATAGCTGGGATTGAGTGGCTGTTAAGTGCTCATCCCTAAATGGGACATCTATTATCATTCCCTCCAAGGCTCACGGAACATTGCCAAAGCGAGGACAGAAAGAAAGAAAGAGCCAGAGGATGGGGAGGAGTGCTACAGACCACTCTGTTCCAGGTATGACATGGCTGTTCTACTGAAGAACTCAACAGCTAGGGTTACTTCACAAGACTGAGCCTCAACTCCTCCCTGAGGCCCTACTGGAAGTTAGTGGTTGTTGAGGAACAGGAGATAATTTCTTCAGTGGTGTAACCACTGGTAAATTGTCCATGCTCTGGTATAAAGTCCCCTTCCCCAGCCACATATTCACTGAGTAAGACACTTGCTGCCAACCTCTGTCCTTTATATATACACATGTGCACCCGCACACACACATACTGTCACATATGAAAACACATATATGAACACACAGTACACAATAAAGATATGAGATTATCTACTTAACTAATGTTTTCATCCTAGTATCAATTCAGAAAAAAGGAACATTTGCTTCTAATCATGCTGACTTGGAGATTAAAAAATAAAATTGCATGCAACATCTTATTTGTGACAGATATAGACAATATAGAATCCACTGTATCACTTTCCAAATGCAGAAAATTTCTTTGGAAACAAGTTAGAAATGGGTCAGCACCCATTACATAGTTAAGAAGGCAAATCAACAGGTGCTTTGGGTCCAAGAGGAAAATGATGATCTAAAGATTACAGCAACAGTGGGAATGATTCAATGGTCAGCTTAGATGTTCTATGCTTGCTGGATTCTAACAAAACATGTAGGATATATATCCATTTAAACAAGTCTGATTTCAGCCAAGGTTGACTTTTACTTTTTCTTCTCTATGGGCTACAAGTAGAGTTATATTTATGAATGCTATTAGCTCTCAAAGTTAAACTAATATGATCCTATAGGTTAGTACCTCACATTGTTCTACCACAATCATACAAAAGTATGATTAAAGTATATTTTCTTCAAATACCAGCTTAAGAAAACCAACCTGTTTTTTTTAATGTAACAAGACCCTTTGGATCTTTTCATTTTATCAATGTAAAATTGAGGACTTCCATATAGCATGTCCTAAAGTGAACCTGACCCTATGATACTGGAGGGGACAGTAGACTGAAGCTCATACATGTGGATACAAATTTAACACGGCATACTAGCAAAGAGTCTATGCTGGGGATTAGAATGTTTGGGTTTAAACCCCTTAATACATCAGGTAGGGCCCAGGTGAAACCACACAGGAAGTGGCAAGATGAGCAAGAGTGCTGCTTCCACAGTGACCCTGACAACCTGCATCAGGGAGACGGAGACAGATACTGAGGACACTCAAAAATGTTCCAAAGCAGAAATCCACAGGATGCTGGAAGAGCACAACACTAAAGCAGACTTTAAACTCACCCACCATGGCTCAGGGAACTGTATGGAAGAGGGGACAGAAAGACTGTAAGAGCCATGGTGGGGGGAATATCCAGAGGCACTGCACCCCATCCTCACTAACTGCTGCTTGTACAACTCACAGCCCCCAAATCCATGGAGTACTCTAGCACTCCACTGAAGCAGGGAGGAGGGAAACAGTGGTAGCAACACACAAATTGTATATAAAAAGTTTTTACTTCTTAAATTAAAAAAAGAAGGCTGTAGAGATGACTCAGTGGTTACGGAGCTTGCCTGAAAAATCTAACAAACCAGGTTCCATTCCCCAGTACCCATGTAACTCAGATACAGAAGGTGGACATGCACCTGGAGTTTGCAGTAGCTAGAGGCCCTGACACACTCATATAATCAATCTCTCTCAAATAAGTAAATATTAAAAAAAAAAGAAGAAAGTTTGGGTTCAGATCCTGGCTTTGACACTAACAGGTCACTCTCACTTCAAGGACTGCTTCCTGAAAAAAATTTAAAAATCACAATAACCTCATTATCATGTCATGAGCAAAGTGTAGGTTTGCTTTGTACTAAGGCATATGTCAAGTCAGAAAAGTAATGTGGCATGCCACTTTAAAGAATCAATTTTAAACTGATGAGGTAGCAGCCATTTTGATACAGCAAATTAGATTTCTGACAATACAAAATTCAAATTAACCTCAAATATATAATTTAAAAGAGTCTCTAGCTTGAAGACTGATTCTTAAAGCATTTAAAAAATTTCTACTTAAGGGCTGGAGAGATGGCTCAGTGGGTAAGGCACTTGCCTCCAGTGTCTAAGGCCCCGGGTTCAATTCCCCAGGACCCACATAAGCCAGACCCACAAGGTGGTGGCCCTGGTGTTCTCTCTCTCTCTCTCTCTCTCTCTCTGCTTGAAAATGAATAAATAAAATATTTTTAAAAATTAAAAAAATTTCTACTTAAATCTTTAAAAGCAAGCCGGAATGAAGGGTGGACCTTGCGGAGAGGGGGTGGGGTTGGACTGGGGATGCAGTGCGCACATTAAAGTGATCTCTGATGTCTTTAGCATCCCAAACGTTCATGGAGACAGATGGCCCATAAATTCAGAAATTGTTTTACAGAATATTTTTAGAAAAACTCCTTTTACATAATGTGTTTCAACACACTCCTCCTACACTAAGATAAGTCATTTGGTCTTTTTGTTTCACTTATTCTCTTCATCACTTCCATACATCTTCAATACTACTACCTACTTTTTTTCTTATGCCTTCAAATTTATAAGTTTTAATTAGGCATGGTAACACACACTTAAATGCTAGCACTCAGGAGGATGAGGTAGAGGAAGAGAATAAATTTGAGTCATGGGCTACATAACATATTCCAGGCCAGCCTAGGCTATACAAAAAGATCTTAAAAAAAAAAAATCAAACACAAATTTGTCAGGTCTTTCCAGTCTTTTTGCATGAATTATTTGATTTAAAAATATGTGTAATGGTTTCTTGCTTCTGCCCAGTAATATGGAGACAGAATAAAGGTTACCCCTAACATTATCAAAGATGAGAGCTAAGATCTACAAAAGCAATGCCTCAGGAAAGGAGATTAAAACACATCTTCACCTCATCTATTGAGGCAACTAGACCACAGAAAGAATTTATCATTTCACCTAAAATTTGGTAAAGGCCAGAGTGTAAGCTAGGGGTTCTGTTCAACTACTTAAGACTAGAATACCTAGGGGGGTTTGCATATTCTTACAAGCTTTTTCTCTGGGAATGCCATCAGGCAGTTGGGAAAGACTACAGAGTCAGTCCTACATAGCTGTGTGCAGTCCCCAAGGAAGGAAGGGGAGCGGCTGAGTGGGTTGGACAAGAAACTGGTGAGTTCTGTGCCTTGCAGAATTACTGTCTCCCACCCCTATGCCAGGGTCTTGATAGCTATTATATAGCCCAGGATGGGGTCAAACTCACAATCCTGCCTAAGTGTAATATGATCACAGACAGCCCAACGGTTAAGGCATTTGCCTGCAAAACAGAAGGACCTAAGTTTGATTCCCCAGTATCCACATAAAATAAAGCCAGATGCACAGGTCTTGGTACATGTGTCTGGAGTTTGTCTGCAGTGGCTGGAGGCCCTGGCGCACCCATTCTCTCTCTCTGTCTGTCCCCCCAAACAAACAAAATATAAACAAAGAAAAAAAGAAGGGTAACACTCCTGCCCTCAGGGCACTGGTGAGTACTCAGAATAGCTGGAGGAAATGAGTGAGGTAGATATGATTCTTGAGGAGGTAGAAAAATCTAACACTGAGACCAGAAGACAGTGAATGTCTAGATTGAGCCTTAATCAGAACAACTAATTCTCTTCCACCCAAATAACAACCTAAACAAATCTCTTTTTAACTTTTACTTACTTTAAAATAATTTACGAGAGAGAGAGAGAGAGAGAGAGAGAGAGAGAGAGAGAGAGAGAGAGAGAGAGAGAGAGAGAGCGCGAGCGAGCATGAGAACGGGTATGCCAGGGTCTCTTGCTCCTGCAAACAAACACTACTTTGTGCATCTGCCTTTATATGGAAATCAGGCTGGCAGGCTTTGTGAGCAAGCGCCTTTAACCACTGAACCATCATCCCAGCCCAAACCTCTTTATTAAAAAAAAAAGTTTTACTAGAACTTAACTGTGTACATAATATGTATTTTATGGCAACTTTCCTGTTTTAACAGCAGAGATGAATTGTGACAGAGAATATTTTGGTCTACAGGGATCAAAATATTTATTTGGCCCTTTACAAAAAGTCCACCTTATGAAACAACAAAGAAGAGCAATTAAAACCAAGCAGAAGAAAATGATAAAGGTCAGAGTACAAATTAATGATACTGCAAAGAAAAAAAAATAATCAAACTGTCTTCTTAAAAAGAGAGACGGGAGTAGGGGAATAGGGAGGAAGGATAAAGAGTCAAATTATCAACAATAAGAATAAGAGGACATCCCTACTGACCTCACAATACTACAAAGAACTTTATATCCATAAATATGAGAATTTCAAAGAAATAAGATAATTATTTACAAACACAAATTTCCAAAACTGATTGAAAAATATTGAGTTGTTCCAAATCTATTAGAGAAACACAATTCATTGTTTAAAAAAGTGAGAAAGGAAGGGCTGGAGAGATGGTTTAGTGGTTAAGGGGCTTGCTGCAAAGCAGAAGGACCCTAGTTCCGATTCCTCAGTGCCTAAGTAAAGCCAGATGCACAAAGTGACGCATGCACCTGGAGTTCATTTGTGGTGGCTGGAGGCCCTGGTGCGCTCATTCTCTGCCTCTTTCTCACATAAATAATTTTTTTTTGTTTAAAAAAGTGAGAAAGGAATACAAACAGCTTCCATAAAAAAACTAAGACTAGATGGTTTCATTGGCAAATCCTACCAAACATTAAAAGAATAAAAAACACCAAGTCTGTACAACGGCTTCTAGAAAACAGAAGAGGCTGACTGGAGCAATTCCAACACATTTTGAGGCCAGCATTACCCAAAGAAATCTATCACAATGAAACAAACTAAAAATCTCTTATCAGTACTGAACGCATATAATAAATAATGGGAAAGGATATAGAAATAAATAGAAAATGACCATTATAATAACACAGAAACAGTTACTATGGGCAAAATTCACTGAAAAGCAGATTAAGCAATCCTAATTTTAAAGTCCCAAATCTAAAATTGTTCTCAAACCTTTGGGTGCTGATTTGATGCTCAAAATGTTTTTGATTTTTGGATTTGGGATGCTCAATTGGTAAAAGTCCATGAAAATATTCCAAAAGTCAGAAAAACTCTTCAAACACTTCTAGTCCTACACATTTTGGGTAAGAAATACTCAACTTGACCTACAATCAGAAGGTAAAAAGAAAGGATAAAGTAGAAAGGAGTTAATCCCACAGTTGCCAGGTAACTCCCCTAAAATCCACATGGGGGCTGGAGAGATGGTTCAGTGGTTAAAGGGGTTTCCTGGCAAAACCTGCCTTACCTGGGTTCAATTCCTCTACACTCAAGTAAAGCGTGAAGTGAAAGATGGCACATGTGGTCTGGCTTTTATATACAGAAGCAAGAAATTCTGGTGTGAGCATGCACACAAAGAAAAATTTAAAAATTCAATCAGTATGGTGGTCACAACATAAAATCATAGATTCTGATATTCTCCCTTCTAGAAAGTGGAGTTTAATTTTCCTTTCCTTGAATGTGACTTAGCTTAGTGAAATTGATTATAAGGACAGCAATATACAAAGGGAAAATTGGTGACTCCCCAGGAAAGCCACAGCCCAAGCAACCATTATAGTGTAAACTTCTTTCAAATCTCATAATTTCATCTTAAAAATGTTTATATATTATTTTGGCTCTTTGAGAAAAATGAATACCCCAAGAAAAGTATTCCACATTGAACTTCCTGGTGCTGCACATCCCGATACACTGCCATGTGCTCTGCTAAGAGGCACAGAAGTGAAGTTGAATTTTCACAGGCTTTGGCAGCAGACATAGGCAGAACTTTTGACTACATATTTAGCTTTCCTCTGGTATTTACCTTCTTCCTCCTTTGCAAAATAGAAATGTTTTCACTTCACTACACACAGACTCATTATTAAAAAAGTATAGTGACCAGTGCATACTGTGACTCAAGTAAGCTAAGAAAAGTCAAGACAATGAGCATTCAAAAATGCTGTATACTCCAGAGATGGAATTAAATGAAGACCATACTAGACCTGCCAGGTGTGTGGAGGAGCTGTACTTGTCTAAGACAAGTGAGTGATATGGAGGTCACAGAAGCCAGATTCTAGTGAAGCTGAAAAGTAGAGGCAGCAGTAATCTGGTAATAAAGGGAAAGGAAACTGTAACAGTCTGCAGGAAGTTTGCTTTTAAGGACAGTGTAACTTTTTATTAGTCTATAGTTAAATCAGATAGTTTTTCAGTAGAACTCATATAAGAAAAAAATTCTTAAAAACTAGCCCTATTCCTAGTTAGGGAGATGGATGAGAGGGTAAAGGATGCTACCTATGGTTTGGATCTGGAATGCCCTCCTCTAAAAGCTCATGTGAAAGCTTGACCCCAATGAAGCAATATCTTCAGGTACAGCTTCTGAGAACTCACTCAAGAAAATTCTAACCTCACCAATGGATTAATCAACTGACACGGTCATAATTTCTTGGGTTATTAGAATGTACTGGAGGCTCAGGAGGTTGGACCTAGTTGAATGGAGTCTGTGGGGTGTGCTCTTTTTTCTCTGCTTCTAGTTTCCCACAAGGTGAGCCACTTTGTTCCACTGCATGCTCTTGGTCATGATCTGCCTCACCAGAAACAATGGAGCCAAAATAAACCTTTTCCTTCTTTAAACTGATTTTTCAAGGTATTTTGTTACAGTAACTTTGGTAAACTTGACTAACACAGAGAAACTGTAAATCCAAAGGAAAAATAAATTATGTCTTCCAGTAACTTTAACAAGTTTTTACAAACAGTGCTCTGTGTTGGTTTCTAGAGCAGGTAAGAAGCAAAAAGCTTCAGTGCTGCAAAGCCTAGTGGTGCAGACCTGTAGTCCACACTATTCAGAAGGGTCAGACAGGAAGATGCAAAGTTCAAAGCTTGCCTGGGATATACAGTGAGTTTAAAGTTAAGAGAGACCTTGTCTCAAAAAAAAAAAAAAGGGGGGGCTGGGCATGGTGGCGGTATGCTTTTAATCCTAGCACCCAGGAGGCAGAGGTAGGAGGATCACCATGAGTTCAAGGCCACCCTGAGATTACATAGTGAATTCCAGGTCAGCCTGGACTAGAGCGAGACCCTACTTCGAAAAACCAAAAAAAAAAAAAAAAAAAAAAAAAAAGAATTTAGAAAAGGGTTGGTGCTATAGAACAGGGATCTTAATGTGATAAAGGGAAAACTGAAGTATAAAGTCAATAATAGCAGCACATGCCTTTAATCCTAGCACTCAGGAGGCAAAGGTAAAAAGATCACTGTGAGTTCAAGGCCAGCATGGAACTAAAGAGTAAATTCTAGGTCAGCCTGGGCTAGAGTGAGACCTACCTCAAAAAAAGAAACAAAACAAAGCAAGACAAAACAAAAATTCAATAGTTCTCCCAGTCTTAACTAAGGGATGAAGCCAAAACTTGAAGCTACATTCTTCCAAACTGAATTTCTGATGCATTCACTTCATCACAAGTAAAGAATCTTGGGTTAAGAACCAGAACATTTTTACCAATTTCAAACTTTTTATATCTTTATATATACCTCAATTTTCATTTTTTCACATTTGAATTTTCAGTAATATTTATTTTTGGGGGAGGGAACAAAACCACTTATAGCAAAGAAGATATTTTCCGATTAGAACTTTACTTAGGTTCTTAAGATTCTGATAAGCAGTACTTTCATTGGTAAAGGCTCTATTTTAAGACTGTCAGTTACATGGTGTTTTTGGAATTAATCTAGTTTCAAAGAGTGCTTAGATGTTAAATTGCTATTAAGTAAAGAAGATATTTATTTTTGTTGTTCTGAGATAGGGTCTTACTCTAGTCCAGCCTGACCTGGAACTCACTCTGTAGTCCCCAGCTGTCCTCCCAACTCACAGTGATCCTCCTAACTCTGCTGGGCTTAAAGGTGTACACCACCATGCCCAGTAAGAAGGTTATTTATTAAAAGTGGTGACACATATTTGTAATCCTGGAATTCAGGAAGCTGAGGTAGAAGGATCATGATGAGTTCTAGTCCAATTTGGCCTATATAACAAGACCTTGTCTTAAAAAGGCAAATGAAAAAATTAAATGAAGGCTGGTGAGATGGATGGCTCAGCAGCTAAGGTGCTTGCCTGCAAAGCCTAATAACCTGAGCTCGATTCCCTGATTCCCTAGCAACCATGTAAAGTCAGATACACAGAGTGACACATGCATCTGGAGTTCCTTTGCAGTGGCTGGAGGCCCTGGTGTGCCTCTCTCTCCCTGTAAATAAATAAAATATTTTTTAAAAAAAAGAGAAAAGAAATATTCATCAAAACATGGAATGGGCAACACACATTTATTGCAGATGAATTTAACATAAACTCACATGTAACGTTAGCATATATGGCACTTTTGATTTGAATAATATTCTTTGTTTCTTTTTTTTTTGAGGCAGGGTCTCACTTTAGCCCAGGCTGACCTGAAACTCACTTTGTAATCCCAGGCTGGCCTCAAACTCATGGTAATCCTCCTACCTCTGTCTCCCAATTGCTGGTATTAAAGGCGTGTATCACCACTCCTGGCATAAAAAAATGTTTTTAAAATAACCTATCCAGTTTGTTGGAATAAAGCACAAACATAGCAAAGCTTTATATTAAATCTTCTGTGGGGAAACCATGAAATAAACAAAGTTCATAATTAAAGGCTGATCTACAATCCTGTCAGTCATCTCATAAATTTTAGCAGGATCCATCAATTCTATCAGGGGAAAAAAAATCAATACAAAGATCTTATTATCAGTTAGGTTAGGCACACAAGGAAGGATCTGTAGACATTCCCGACCCACTGGAATATATTCATGTACCTGTTCTTCATCAGACGAACCTCTCTTTTCCGCGCTGCTTCTTCTGCAGGCTGTGTAGGAAGTGCTGGGGAGGATGCCATAACAACTCCAGGGGCAATGGTGCTGGTGGGTGCTGTTCGAATCTGGTATGTTTGTACATCACCAGAGGCAGCTATAAAGAAACAGTGAACAAGATATGCGACACAGAAATACTGCAATTTAATTCAAATGTGTCAATCATCAATCTAAACAGAATTCACTGGATAGAAGGGAAACAAGGAACAGATGATTCTGGCTAAAATGTTGAAAAAAAAATCAGCACTTTTGGGTCTTTACTGGGAAATAAATCCCAATATACTGAATTTATTAGTATAGACATGGGTAAAAGATGTCTTAACCTATTATCTGCTGGGTCTCACATTTATCTTTTATTGGAATGGAGATCTGTTCTGTGGTTAACATGCTTACCAACCTTAAGTCTAAAAGGGAAGTAGGGCCCAGCATGGATGATCTTCCTAGATATAGTCCTCAATGTCCTCCTTTGATATTGGTAAATTCATATTAAAAAATTTCAAGTAGACTCTTGCCACGACATAAAAACGACCATGATTTTTCATAAAGTAGCAAAATGAAAGAGAAAATAAAGCATTATGGTCAACTGTTACAAATTTTTAATTCAAACAAAACTAAAAGTATAAAAAAAGTTACTCACTGCCAATTATGCTATTTGTAAACATATTGTTTTAATGTAAATAATAACTAAATTCAAACTGCACTTTTCTACCTACACAATCCAGACTTTGTGGAGAAAAACAAGAACAACACAACTATCTGCCATGCTGCTTCTAGAAACAGCTTCTGAGACACTCTCCTAGAGAGTAAGCTGGCACTTCTGACTTTATCCACATCAGATAAAAGTATCCATCCGACTGTGTACTTAGTGGAAAAGATTTATATACGAAACATTGTTACCATCTTCAAACTCATGTTCAGAAATCAAATTCACTCACATTCTGCTTTTCACGGAAAGTGAAAAGGCGTTTTATTCTATTAATGTGGAATGTTTTTCAAATATTATCCATCCAATAACAGGATATATATTGTGCAAATATATTGGGATCCTTTAAGTAAATTGTGATTTTCTACTTATGCTTTAGAATTATACAAAATAGTTATCCATGACAAAGTGATATACTTGTCATTAATATAGTCAAAATTTATTAACAAAAACATTTTACAGGAAAATTTATTATTTCTTCACTATACAAATTTATAATCTGTTATAAATTATAGTACTGAAATATTCAAAATAAATTCAATGAAAAATGGTCAACATTATCCATAGATCCCTGAAACAAACAAAATGTGTTTGTGTGTGTGTATATACATATTTTAAAAACTAACAGAAAAACACTATGTTACAATTCATCAAGGATTTAAGTACTACTTATTTTTCAAAGACTAGCAGAATTATACCCAGGCACAATTTTTTGAAAAACAAATGAAAATTTGAGCAAAAATCAGAGAAACAGAATTCTAAAGCTCCAAAGGTTCTTACCAGTGACTCAGTACAACTTTCATTTATTTGACCGGAGGCTGAGGACAAGAATGTTTGGATCTATTTCCTAACTCCTGATTTCCTCATCTTTCCCCCAGACATATCCCGTTTCTCCTACCCCTAATATTAAAAGCATTAAAGGTATATTTTTAAAGCTAAAATAGTTGTTTTTATGCCATGACATTTTCATCTAAGTGGAATAATGGAAGATTTCTTTTTTGTTGTTTTTTGAAGTAGGGTCTAGCTCAGGCTGGCCCCCAACTCACAGTAACCCTCCTCTCTCTGCCTCCCAAGTGCTGGGATTCATGGCATGCGCCACCATGCTAGGTAAGGTTTCTTAAAAAATATAAATGTATTGAATATATATAAAAATTTTTATTGTCTAAATCTATAGTGAAGAAAAACAAACTACATTTTAACAGTGCTTTGCAACATAATACTTACTTTTTCTGAGCGTACCAAATTTTAATTTTTTTTTTAAAATTTAATATTTATTGTCCATAATGAGTTACATTATTTAGTGGGCAAACCATGCGTTGTTATCCCGACTTCCCCAATTCCCCCCCTCCCCATCCCTGATCAGTTGTATATCCTCCTTCGTGGGCTGTCTAGATTTTAATTTTTTTAATGAATGTACCATACTTATGAATTCTGAATTCCCTTACCTTGAACAACAACTTGGTTGCTGGGGACTAGGATCTGCTGTCCATCGGTGGTCTGTGCATACTGCAAAATGGTAGTGCCTGGCTGAGTGGCAGCTGCATTCGTCATGGTTAATGTCTGTAGGCCTTGTACCCCATCAGTACCATTGTTAGCCAGTTGTATCGCACCTCCCTGGGTAATGGCAACTAAAATCCAATGAATTTTGTTACAAGGTTAATTTTACACCACATAGGACTTTTGAAATATAATAAACTCCATGTAGAACAGTTTGCAAAGCATAATCTAGAAGAAATTATTGTAGATAATAACATTACCAAGAAAGATTTGATATAGCCAAATAACTTTCTGCTCAGAAAAACCACATCCATTTTTTACAACATAAATGTGCTCTATAAGACTGCACTGTATTTTCTTTTTTTTTTTGCACTGTATTTTATAATGAATGTTGATAATTAACAAAAAAAAAAATAAGTTGGAAAATGTCAAATTTCATTTGAATGTAATTTGATTCTGAGGAGGCCTTACTGAATGATCCAGCGTTAGTGTTGACTACATAATGAATTAATTGCTTAATATTTGTTGTCCCAATAGTAAATAACTTTCTTATGGGTAATATATATATAATTTTTCTTCTCTACTTAAAGAACGCACTCAGCACAGTTGGTGGGCATGTAATAGGCACCCAACAAATAACTGAACATAGGCTATACACAAGCCACCTCTATGTGAAATACTAAATACTAAGATTTTCAAATACTAATTTTAGAGGGTAAGATAATTTAAAAGATGATTGTTCCCCATTATCTGAAAAAACTCACAGAGCTCTTCACATCATGACTACTAAGATCTACAGTTTTATTTAGTACTTCAAAAAATTTCAAGCTTCTTTATGCATTTGTATAAAACAAAAGAATATCCTTAATACTCATCCACCACGACTCAGGGAACTATGTGGAAGAGGGGGCGGAAAGATTGTAAGAGCCGTGGTGGATGAGATTATCCAGAGGCATGGCCAGGAGAACTTGGCTGAATACTAGGCCATCCATGGTCCCCTGTCACAAGGACTGATCCAGACGACCCATGGAGGAGGTTATCCAGTGGAGGGGGGAGGGGAGGGCAGCGGGGAATTGGGGATAACAACTCATTGTTTGCCCACTAAATGTTGTAACTCATTATGGACAATAAATTATTTAAAAAAAAAAAAAAAAGAATATGTGACAGGCTTATATAGCTGAGTAAGCAAAATATCTAAAATTCTGAAGAAAGCATTTTCATGACAGCCTTCTGTATGGTGAACAGGAATAAAAACACAATAATGACAAACTTGGAAGTTGGAAGGACTGGCATTTGTATGATTCCTTTAAAGAGAATTAGCAACTAGTTTTCAAAACAGAAATACTTTTAATGACTTACTGTACTGTCCACTGCTTGTTTGATAAATTGGAGTTGGCACTGTGACAGTGGTGATGGCAGGGGCTGAAGTTTCCTCTTCTGACTTCTCTTCTTCAATCCTTGGCACTCCTGGTGCATCAGAAGATAAGTCATTCAAAATTTTCCTAAAAAAGAGAGAATGATATTTACTTATCAGTTAAGTACAAACCATAAAGTTTAGAAAACTAGTAAAGGATGCTAGTGCTTAGGACAGAAGTTTAAAATATATGAATTACGTGAATATACTCCTCCAAAAACCAGGCTGTCAAATACAAAATTCAGAAACTAATATAAGCTATATACCGTTAAGTGTTTGTATTTGTTTTATTTTGGTCTTAAAGACAGGGTTTTGCTAGGAAGCCTGGGTGGTACCACAGTCACAATCCTGCCAAACACTGGGGTTACGAGCAGGAACCCACACACCTGCCTTTAAAAACAGGCATTTGCATGGATGCACACATACAAATGCAACATGGTTATGGGTTGTGATGGTTAGGTTTTGTTGTCAACTTGGATCTTTTTAATTATCTTGGGTGGGTCTCTGAGGATGTTTATAGAAGGCAGCCTCTCAGCAAGGGGCAGCATGTAAAGAAGCTCAAAGAAGCTGGAAGTAAAGATTCTTTCCTGTGTGGGCATGCAGGAAGGAAATTCCAGAGACCCAGGTGTAGGATACTACTAAAAGGGACACAAAGGGCATAGGGTTAAAAGCAGTAGAGGCCGGCTGAAGCCCCGATAAAGTCTAAGGTTTGCTTATCTCTGAGCTTCCTGGAGACATGGAAGGCACTTTGCAGAAACTCCTTCCTTTGATTCTAGACCTCCGAGCCCCCTGGCAGGGAACCCCATGTTCTCACCCCTACTGTGCCTAGACAATAGAGTCTAAGGTGACAGTTCCTTTGCTGCCATCCAATAGGACCCTAAGGTCACGTCTACTTGGGGCTGATCTATGCAAAGCAGGCATTCGCAGGTTGCTGACCATTACCAATCCCCTTTTCCTGTTTCTGCCCCTGCCTCTCCTTTTTTCTCTATATAACCAACTATATTGATACAATAAACTAGAGAGCTTTCCACCGCATTCTCCCGGATAACTTTGTCACTCTCCACAGAAATGAACTAAACACTAAAACACAGAGAGCTGTCCACAAGCGGCGTTCTCCAGGGGGTGTTCTCCGCAACACTCCTGTGGGTACTCAAGCCTACTGGCTCACCGCCATCCAGAGGTCGCCTGCTCCCCCACTGCCTGGGTCTGTGAGTGAGCCGCAAACCACAGCAGCCACAGCAGAACAAATGACACCCAGGAAGCCATTAAGTCTGGGATAGGGCTGCAAGACCCCACCCTAAGGCTATATTAAAGGGAAAGAAATTCTTTTTGTCTCTCCTGCCTGTTTGCTGTTCTATGTATATGGTGTTGGTGATGGGTTTTTCTCTCTCTCTGCTTGGACCTGTGAAAGAGGACCATCCTCTTTCGCTGTTACGGGTTACCCTCAATCTGTAGTTTCAATAAATACTTTCCTCCTCCAAACTGTGCCTGGTTTGGAGATTCATCCCAGCAACATGTGGCTATGACATGGGTGAAGTTTAAAAATTACTATTTTCTTTCACAATCTAATCAAACTCTCTTTTGTGCAAAAATTCAAAAACATGAAGCAAAACTTATTCACATTCTTTTGAGTTTTTCAAATTCCTGCTCTAGATCATCTTGATCAAAGAAAGTACATATTTCAAGTGAATTCTTTTTTTTTTAAAAATAGATCCTTAATCCAGAACATAGTATTTGAATAACTGGTTTATTTTATTCTCATTTGAGAGATTTTACAATTATCATCATAGTTTCATTCTATTTATTTCAGCCTGTTTCCTTTGGATGTTATGATCTTTCAAGGTAATTCATTCTCCCATCTATCAGAACATTTACTAACCCTTAGGGCTATATATTTTATATATAGTCAATAAACATAGCTTATATGTTTTTCAACTATATTACTACTGAAAATATCAAGCCAAATGAAACCAAATGGAGCACCTTTTAAGGACTTCTGCTAAATACAAATTAATCACTCTATAACAAAGAAAATCTATTTTATGGCTTCATTTCTATTTTTCCCCATTTTGTAAATATATTATTAATAACTCTGTTAAGTAAATTGCTATAATCAATATAATCAATAGAGGGTAGGTTTCAGTAACTCATAAACTTAAAAGAATGGTTCTTCAGTGTGAAAGTCTGAATGTAAGGGAAATATGGTGTGATTCAGGGGTCCCCCATAAACTTATATGTTCTGAGTGCTTGATCCCAGATGATGGCAATGTTGGAATTGGAACCTTGTTAGAGATGTGTTTTTTGGGGCAGGCTTATTGGTGTTATAGCCAGCTACCCCTTGCTAGTGTTTGGCACATTCTCCTGTTGCTATTGTCCATCTGATATTGGCCAGGAAGTGATATCCAGTCTCTGCTCATGGCGTCATTTTCCCTGCCATTATGGAGCTTCCCCTCAAGGCTATACGCCAAAATAAACCCTTTCTTCTTCAAGTTGCTTTCAGTCGGTTCTTTCTGCCAGCAACAAGAAAGCTAACTATGGGCTGAAGAGATGGCTTAGCGGTTAAGGCATTTGCTTGCAATGCAGAAAGACCAGAGTTCGATTCCCTAGTGCCCATATAAAGCCAGATGTAGAGGAGGGCGCATGTGTCTGGAGTTCATTTGCAGTGGTTGGAGGCCCTGGAGTGCCCATTCTCTCTCTCTCTCAAATAAATAAATAAAATATTAAAAAAGAAAGCTAACTACAATAGGAAGACACCAGTATTTTTCATAATTCTTATTCTACATGTTTGGTTTCATGGAATTTTCATCTGATTATTAAAGTTGTACTGTTTAAACAACTTTTGCTGGGATTTTTAATCTACAAGCCAATTAAGGCAAGTAATTATTGTTTTTCATTGGGACACCAACACATTATTTGCTTATTCAGTGTATGTAAATATGGATAATAAAGATATAATTTATAAAAAAAGAGATTGTTCTTCAATAGAAATGTAAAGCTTATACCTCATAAGGCTTGTAGCTAAGATGTGCCTAGTTTATATAGAGAAGCCATGAAACGTAATTCTTTTTTTTTTTCCCTTGGTTTTTCGAGGTAGGGTCTCACTCTAGTCCAGACTGACCTGGAATTCACTATGTAGTCTCAGGGTGGCCTTGAACTCACAGCAATCCTCCTACCTCTGCCTCCCGAGTGCTGGGATTAAAGGAGTGAGCCACCATGCCTGGCTCAAAAGTTAATTCTTAATACTTCATTGGATTTGCTTCAGGATGAAAGGCATTACATACTAACATGGAGTATACTTCAATATCAAAATCTAGCACTTGCTATATTTAAAACAAAAAATTTTTATGTGTAAATGAATTTAAGACCTTGATACATTTATAGACATTCATTTAGAATCATTAACTTATGAAGATGGGAGAAGAACTTAACAGCTAAGAGAGAGTGAGTGAGTGTGTATGTGTGTGAGAGAGGGAGAGTGAACAAGATATATTAGCCACCCTTTAAAAAAAACTGGTTAGACACCATGACTCAGGGAACTGAGCGGAAGAGGGGGAGGAAAGAATCTAAGAGCCACATGGGGGAGAATATCCAGAGATATTGCCCCCCACAATAACAACACACAAAGAAAAAAACTGGCTACCTATTATGCAATTCATAACCCCTTACCCCATTGACTGATCCAATATGCCCACTGAGAAAGGCCCCCAGTGGGTGGGGACAGAAAGGAGTGAAATAGAAGTATCATCCCAAGATTTGCCCATATATTGTAACTAATTATTGATAATAAAGATACATACATATATAAGGTACAATTGAGTACCAACAAGGAACTTAATTGTAAATGATTCTAAAATTTACTAAATCCCAAAGTAAGTTTGTGAAGATGTGAGCTTGCCCTTCATACATATATTTAGTCTAGATTTAATATCCAGTTTACATAGAACTAAGGCACAAAGAGGTTAGGCCACTAACCTATGTCACACAGCTATGAAAATTATACATCAAATGCTTTTGGCTTACCTTCAAGGTTATAGAATGGATGGACTAGGCAATATCAACAGCTGAACACACAACTAGAGGATGTCAGCCAATCATTACCATGAAACAATTAGCAAATTATCAGCTAGGTACCATGGCATAAGCAGTGATCTACAAATGTGTAGCTTAAGTAGATCAACAGCACAGCCTCAGAGCTGACGCTTAATACTAGAAGATGCTATGACCTTATAAATGGGTTCCAAGCTTTTTAACAGAATAGCAGTAGTTAGCTACATAAGTGGAACCAGGAAAAAAAAAGTTAATCTACAATTATTTAGAATAGTCTTATTCTGCATAAACTTCAATTTATTTGAAAAGTAATACAAGATGAGAAGCAATCTACAATGTTCTGGCTTGAGCAGCTCATTGGTGTTCCATGAGTCCCAAGCCTTCCTGGACATCTCTGATTCTATTATATTCCATACCTGTAGGAAGGTCTCCTTGAAAGAATCTCCCTTCGTTTTTGGGAATCAGTTACACTATCCACTGATTCCTGTGAATCTTCACTTTCTGCAATAGTTGAAATCTGAAAATAAAGAAGAACTTTATCTTGATAGTCAAACTTAATCCCATGAAAATTTTAAGTCAAATACAAAGGACTTCTATAAAACACATTACATGCTTTAGTTTTTAATGGGTGACAATTATACCAATAACTCATCTCCTATAGCCTAAAATGAAGTCAAAGAAGAAAAAAATACTTGTTCTGAAAATAACTTTAACCCTTTCCATGCAATCAACCTTGAAAACAATAGTATTGTTAGTTCTTTTCCTCACAGTTGGGAAAACAAAACTGCCAAGTAGAATAAGGTAAGAATGAATAACTCATTGTTATACGAATTATATGTTAAATGAATAACTCGTAAGTCCTAGTGATTACATGTTTTCTTTTAATTACCATGCAAACCCTTACAAACATATTTACCATTATATAAATAGGATCAATGATCTTTTACCATATTTCAGATGGTTCTATCAAGTTAGTAAAAAGTTCTCTACTACACATATAGACATGTTTCAAAGTTGGTATTCTACAATTATTTTAAGTAAAAATCAAGGTAAAGTACTATTTATTTCTATTAGGTATCCTTAGATTAACAAATAATGAAGATAAATAACTTATAACAGTAGCAAACAGAATTTATTGATAACTATGTACCAAATTTAATGCTCAAAGCACTCACATATACTTCATCATTAATCCAGAAACATCAGGCCCCAGATGAGTACTGATTATATCCACTTTACACAGAAGAGCTGAGACACAAGGGTAGGCAACTAATCAGATACAAAGTAGGATAGCCCCTGCTGATACTTAACATTTCTAGCTTAGAGAACCTTATGAGCATTAAAGTCCTGGTGACTCCAGTCTCAGACTCAGACACACACAGACACACAGACGCACACAAAGACACACACAGACACACACACACACAGACACACACAGACACACAGACACACACACACACACACACACCAGAACAGTAACATTGTTAGATCACTTCTAAACTAATAGTCCACTCATTCTAAGTATGTTTTTCTGTTAAATTTACACTACCAGGTCTTTTAAATCTATGCTGCAGTGTTCTCATGCTCTTTCCTATCACACAGAGAATTTGATTTATACAAGACAAGAAATTTGTGTGGGTTAGCTCCACATCAAAATATGTCAAGGACAGTAAGAAAAAGCACTCAGAGGCACTTGACAACCCCAAAGATAACCTGTATGTGGTCCAAGCCACTCGAAGTGAGTGGGAGCTTTTTTTTTTTTTTTTTTCCGGTTTTTCAAGGTCTCGCTCTAGTCTAGGCTGACCTGGAATTCACTATATAGTCTCAGGGTGGCCTTGAACTCACAGTAATCCTCCTACCTCTGCCTCCCAAGTGCTGGGATTAAAGGCGTGAGCCACTACGCCCAGCGGGAGCTCATTTATAACAGTGCTCTATGATGGGCATGTTCACTTTAGAAAGACTTTATAAAAATACGTAAAATAAAGTAAGATGCTCCACCCAAGTGCTTTAAAGTATAAGGAGTACAGGCTTAAAGTCCACACAAAAGTGCAACAATTAATAAATCCAGTAGTGATAAAGAGGCAAGGATGGATTATTCTATTACACTCAGCAGAGTAATAATGCTACACATTACTGCCAAAGGAGTATAAACTTTCCTTTATCAGTAGCTACTATACGTAGTTACTCAACAGTCTGCATAAACTTTCTCACACACAGAAAGCAGATCAAGAACTATAATAAGACATTAACAGAGCATTAACTGAGCATCAGAAACCCACAGAACAACCTATCTAAATTTCATGTGGGCAGTACTATGACCAAAGTCTTGCTACGGAGCCCATGCTGACCTCAATCCTTCTACCTCAGCCTCCAAGTGGCAGGATTACAGGCATGCACTACCATGCCTAGCTCTTACCAATTATTTCTCAAGGATATATAGTGACTTTGAAACACCTCCTTCCAAGTTCAAACTCACTAAAACAAGCTATATAAACTAACCACAGATTGGAGCCAGGGAGGTGGTTAGAATGCTTGTTTAGCATGCAGGAAGCCCTAGGTTCCAGCTCCAGCACTGCACAAAACCAATTATGGTGGCCTACACATATGATCCCAACTCACAAAGGTAGAGAAAAGAGGATAAGTTCAAGGTCATTCTTAGCAACATGAGACTGTTTCATAAATAAATAAATGCCAGAGTAAGGTTGACAACTTTAATCACAGTCCTTTGAGGCTGAGGTAGGAAGATCCATCATGAGTCTGAGGCCAGCTTGGGCTACAAAGTGAGACCCTGCCTCAAAAGCTGCTTTTTCAAATGTACTTCCTCTCCTCCAACCTTAGTAGATTTATGGCCCTAGTTGCCCTTCTCCAATATAAAAGATTTTGTCAAAGAATTAACATCACACCACTTTTTGTATCAGGCTTATGTGGTGGCTTAGGAATTGAATTCAGGCCTAGAAGCTTTGCAAGCAAGCACCTATAACCACTCCAGCCCCTAATATTATACCTTTTTAAAGTATTCACACACTCACTAACATACAATGAATTTAGCATCTCTTCTTGGAGAATATTATTTAGGGAGAAGAATTATAAAGCCTAATTCCTATGGACTGTCTGAAAAAAAGAAAACAAGATCATACTGTCATGAACGATACCATTACCAAGTTGGCCTCTGAGCCAACTTCAGCCTCTGGATTTTGGGTGGTCATGTGTCAATGCAGGCTTGTGGACTGTGAAAGTGTAGCAATCTGGTATGTGTGGGGGTTAGTAAAGGGCAAGCTATACATCTGCGGGATCAAGGAAGGTGCATATAGAACATCTCTATATTCCTCTCTATTTTGCCATGGACTCAAAGATGCTATAGAAAAAAAATAAATCCAAAAAAAAACCATACTGGGAGGGCTGGAGTGACAGCCCAGTGGTTAAGTCATTTGCCTGCAAACCTTAACGACCTGGGTTCAATTCCCCAGCGCCCATGTAAAGCCAGATGCACAAAGTGGCACATGCATCTGGAGTTCATTTGCAGCAGCTGGAGGCCCTGGCACTCCCATTCTCTCTCTGTTCTTGCAAATCAATACATAAGATATTTTAAAAATCATACTGGGGGGCAGGGAATGAAGACAAAAATAATTTCAAAACAATTTTTTATAAATTATTATGGCTCAAAATATATGTGACAAATTAAAAATAACTTTATGAAAACTCTATCTCAAATATAAGTACCATAAGTTATCACATTCTAATGATAGAATTCCTTTCCTTGGGTCCCTTTAATGAGTTCCTTTCTTTTTTGCTGGTATTGGGAATTTAAACTAGGGCCTCATACATTTGAGGCAAGCACCCTCCCATTGAGTTACATCTCCAGTGTCCCTTACTGAGTTTCTTAAATAGGTCTTTAGTTTTGGCCACAGTGACAATCAGGATATGTTTGTTTTTTTTTTAATTTTTTCTTTATTAAGCCGAGAGAGAGAGAAAGAGAGAGAGAGAGAGAGAGAGAGAGAGAGAGAGAGAGAGAGAGAGAGAACACACCAGGGTCACTGCCTTGTGGGTCTGGCTTATGTGGGTACTGGGGAATTGAACTTGGGGCCTTAGGCACTGGAGGCAAGTGCCTTAACCGCTAAGCCATCTCTCCAGCCCAGGACATGTTTTAAAATGCAAGCCAGTATTTATTGATATAAAGTTTTAAGATCTGTATTTTTTCAACTTCAGTGTGTTTAAAACTCATATATCTCTTATATAAACACGAAGGCAGTAACTCCTTTATCATTTGAAATTTCAAAAAACTACATGATGACTAGAAATAAATTAAGTGGTAAAAGATTATCAGAATCTATGGATCCCTTGCAAACTTTGGTTAGGGTTCAGACTCACGACTTAGCAATTTTTTTTTTTAATGCTCAAGCCAATTTAGTGAAATTCTAAAATACCTTTATTCGTGTATCTTCCTAATAAGTAAGAAGTCATCATATGGGCATATGGATTTGTAAATTTTAGGTATACTTACAAAAAAGATTCTTATAATAAGCATAAATATTCAAAAATTAAAAATTTTAAAATCATTTACATTTTCCTTACCAGTGAGAATGATGTGATTAAAGCTGCTTCATTAAACAAAAGATCATTTAACATCTTTCCATAAAGATTCAGAAATATGGTTCTAGGCTTGGGTTTTTAGAAATGTGATTTAATGCCTCCAAGTTTAGAAGAAAACTACAATACGTAGATTAACAAAAGTAGGTACCTTTTAAGGGGTGTTTACAAAATAAATCAATTGGTATTCATTTTTACTTATGCAAGTGACTGTTGAGATTTATCCCATGTGTTTTCATTCTGACTCTAAATTGGTCATTGAATGCTAGTAAAAAGGCAACGATTTCATTTTTTTTTTTTTTTGGTTTTTCGAGGTAGGGTCTCACTCTAGTCCAGGCTGACCTGGAATTCACTATGTAGTCTCAGGGTGGCCTTGAACTCACAGCAATCCTCCTACCTCAGCCTCCCGAGTGCTGGGATTAAAGGCGTGCGCCACCACGCCCAGCCACGATTTCATATTTTTAATAAATAAGCTCAACACTTACTAAAATTAAGACACCTGAAGAAATTAGAAAATTTTAAATTGTATAGGACTGAGTTTCTACAGAAGACAAAATTTATATTGCTTTCAGTAAAAAAGATGAAACATTTTCACCACAGCATCAATTTCTTTTAAAAAGTAGTTATGCTCGGTATAATTTAAATGGAGTTCTTTTCCCAACATCTATTGGGCTGGGTGTGGTGGCACACATCTTTAGTCCCAGCACTTGGGAGGCAGAGGTAGGAGGATTGCTGTGAGTTTGAGGCCACCCTGAGACTAAATAGTGAATTCCAGGTCAGCCTGGGCTAAAGTGAGACCCTACCTTGAAAAACCCAAAATCTATTGGGTAAACTATTAAATCCTTGGTTGCCATAATGACAAATATCAGAAATTTTATATTTGTCTTGTACTATACTAAAAAAAGAATTAAAACCCAAAGACCCATTACTTATCCTTAAATGAGACGACTGTTACATAGTAATCTGAGAACTTCAAACATACAAGATTCTTACTACAGTCCCAATTGTACATATCACAAAGTAAAAAGATATACCAAATCTCATCTCCACTGTCGCCTCCTTGCTGACTCCACTGCAGCAGCCAGCAGAGACTTGCTATTTATGGGAATCCAAGGCAGTCTTATTTCAATACCTTTGGGTTGCTGTCCTTATCTGCTTGGTTTAGCTGCCTTTATTGCTTGCTGGGGTCTGTTCAATGTTCCCTAATCACCTTATGTACATCAGAGCACCCTTCCCTTGTCATCTTTCTCTACCCTTTCCTCTGCTTATTAATTTCTCCAGCACTTATTCTCACCTGACACATTTTATTTTTTCATAGTCTGTCTCTCTTCACTCAAATATGATCTTCATGAGAACAGAGAGGTACTGTTTGTTCACAGCTGCATTTGATAGCACCTAGAACAATGACTGGTACATAGCATGTGATCAATAAATATCGAAGGAATGGATGTAATATTTTAAAGTAATAAGATCTCTAAGTCCTGTTTGAAACATTTAGAGTATGCTACACTGAAGTGTGGCCAAAATTAATTAATTTAAAGTGAGGATGCCACTGCCAACCTCTTAGACACTGTGCAACCCTCATTATTACAAGAATTTTCACAAAATCTGTGATTTATACATACATCCAAGAATAAAGTTAGGGCACCAAAATCAAGCTATATATGAAATCTCAGTACATCTTAGTCTCTATTATTAGATTAAAATATATAAATGGAACTCCTAATATCTTATTCTCCCATGAAGAGAAATGTACCTTGTATATTTTGGAAACTTCTTTATATAATTCTAATATTCTGCTATCTAGAAGTTTGAGAAACAATTCACTCCCTGTTTGATCACCTCTTCTGATCCAAAATCCTGCTTAATAGTTATTAATTCTAATAACTACTAACCAGACAAAGTTACCATCAAAGATTAACAAATTCTCCAAGGTGTAGACCATTTAAAGAAAATAAACAAGCACACATACACATACATATATATAAAATACATGCATATCTAAGTCTCTATAGAATCTAAGTTTCAAGCAGCCATCTTTTCTTGCAAATACATACATTTTAAATTGTAACCATAGTTTACCATTGTGGAAAATGTTTTTGAAAAGATGAATTCATATTTCTAAAAAGATTTAGGCCACATTTAAATTATGTTGCCCCCAAACTGAGATTAAAATTAATACACTCAACCATTAAATGTCATGATTTATAACCCAAAATAGTAATTTCATTTATTTTATAATATAATTATGTTTCTTTTTAATAGAAAACCTTTCTGTAAGTGAAAAAGAAGGCTGACTTGCGCACAATTATTTAATTCATTACTATCTAGGTCGGGAACCTGTATCTCCTGACTAGCAGCTCAAGTTCTTTTCATTATGACCAAGAGAAGGGTATGGCTTCAGAATTAGTAATGGGATAGTAGGAGAATGGTAAGATAACAGCAATGCAATAAACAGTAAATCAAATGACTATTCCTTATCATTATGATTTCGCAGAAATTCTTAGGCTTTTATTTGTCAACAAAGTCAATTCTCAGGGTCTTAAGGAAATTTACACAACTAGAGATTTCATATGCAAACATCACCTCTAGCCCCAAACCAAAAGCACAGGACAGAATGAAGTAAATGAAGTAACAGCAGCTCAATCACTCAATATAAGACAACCAACAAAATCTAACAGATCCTTTGGTGACATTAATAAACTGCTTTCAGGACAAAGGGACAGCCTCCCCACTTACAAATATCAATCAGCTCTGACTACTACACTCTAGGAAAACAACAGCTCCCATCTAGGAGAAAACAGCCAACCAAGGATGACAGAGAAATCAAAGGCATACCATATAATAAAAAACTGAAGAAAAAAACAGGAGTTGAGTCTGGAACCATTTGTAATAGGAAGGGTATGGGGAAGACTACACAGTCTGACAGAAAAGGAACTGGACTTTTTAATCTGGTTTCTGAAGATAAAAACTAGGGTTACCAGATCAAATTTTAGAAATATGTATTCTGGCTAACCACACAAGAGTATTGTAGCAACTCAGTATTCACTCCCTAACTGTAAATATATAACCTTGGCAAGAAGAGCTTTCTTTCTCTGAAAGTGCTCATTCAATTCTGGGCTACCAGTTTGGGAGGAACTCATATATGGGAACTAAACAACAAACTAAGGGGTAAGTATGCCAGACTCAGAAGACCGGTAAGGCTTTGAATCAGACTTTGAAATGTGATGTTTATAAAGAAGGACAAAGACATAAAGAGTAATTTCTCACCTTCCTTTCTAAAAATAGTTCTCTTCAAATCTAGGACCTAGGACTCACCTGCGTTCCGGAGAAAAGTCTTTTTAAGTCCTTACAGGAAGACTGTGAAGCAAAAAATATGAAATGGGAGGCTGGGGTTATGGCCTACTTGCATGAATGTTCAGTCTTTTTTTTTTTCCTTTCTTCAATTAGCTGAATTGCAAAGATCTACACTGTTCTTGGTTCCCTAGATTTCAGTAGAGTGGTCACCTTCAGAGGCTTAGCGTGCCTTTATGCCCTTTTGTTCCAAAGGAACAAGCTCTCCAAAGAATAAGACATGTAGTATAATGAATGCTCCTTAAGACGTACCTGCTGACTAAAATTATTTCAAAGTTATATACTCTAAGCAAAAGCCCTAAATACAACCAATATTATAAAGGTTTTATATGATCTCTAAATGCAAATAATTTCTCAGGTAAGGTTATTAGTTTTTATCAAGTTTTCCCCCATTTAAATACAGCTTTAGAAAAGTTATTATTTTTGCATCTTAATTTTCATTAACTGAGGCACATCATTCCTACAATCTTTCCCAAACATTTCCACTGTAGTCCATATACTTAACGATTCTTCCCTATATCATTTTTTTCTTCTGTAGCTTTTCTTTAGGCTTATTCTTGTGTATAGACAGTAATTATACAGATACAACATATTCCTTTACTATGAAGTTAACTCTAAACTAGATGTGGCTTTATTTCACAACTAATGAAAGGAGACAGAAATGGCTATAAAAGTTGTAAAAGCAAACGCAGAACTTTTTATACACATACCTGAACTGTCTGGACTTGTGGAGACTGAATAACTGATGGCTGGGCCGCCTGAATAACTCCATGGACTTGAACTGTCTGCCCATTGGGCAGCTGTACTAAAGTTACGGTGGGAGCAGATGATGTTGCATGAGCTGCTGGCATAGATACCTATGGTGGTGAACAAGGAGAAAAATTACCATCAGATATTGCTATAGGACAACTCAGGTTCAATAGAAAAGAACTTTCTAGAGTCAGCCATATGAACTTTTTGCTAAGCAAGCATTTCACCAGTGTGAAAGAAACCAAAGATTTAGTATTCATGAATAATAAATGAACCCACCCTACATAGTCTCTTCCCCTTTAGTTTTCAACTCCTACCAAATGGAAACCAAAAAGGTCATTTTAACATAGTATCTAAGTAACAGTCATCCTCAGAACACTACCACTTTACTTGTATGGTGCTTCACACTTCCCACCTGCTTTATACTCCCTTTTGTGCTTCAAAAATTTTTTTTGAATAAGGCTGAGCCGTAAAGATTTTCTCCATTTTTAAAACAAAAATGTACAAAAAAACTAATTTACTCAAGATCAACAATAAACACACTGGCTTTAAAGACAAAATTCTTTAGGATTGTGTTAAATAAACAATTTTCTGAAGTTTTAACTTCTTAAACCTGGGTAAAACTGACCTAAAGACAAATACACATCTTAAAACATGTAGTTTTGTTCTCTGATTTAGACGAATTATAAACATTCCTTTTCATTAACAACAAAATATTTATATGCACTGTCAATGAAATTGTCAATTCCTCCTATCCACAAATACACACAACTGATTAAGAAGTGGTTAAGATTCATTTTGAATGAGTACAGGAGCAGAGATGAAAAGAATATATGAGAAACCCACCTTCTCCTAAAGCACAAAGGCGGCGGCCATCTTAATATACAAACTCTAAGGATCCTTACTTAGTCATACATGCCTAGTAAATAGTATCTTTATATTTACAGTTCCTAACCTCTAACACATTCATTTGACAAACAGTTAACAGGTAGCAGGAACAATGTTTGAACTAAAACTTTAAAAATGAGTAAGATCCTGACTTCAAAGAAATGCCGGACAATAGGCATTAATGCATGGTTTGGTAGAGATAAGTAACTGAGGTAGGTAGCCAGAGGCCAATTGAGCTGGTCATAAAAACTGTATATATCACATTATAAAATGTGTATTGTAACTGAGTGTGGTGGCTCATGCCTATAATCCCAGCACTCAGGAAATGGAGGTGGGAGTATTGCTACAAGTTCAAGGCCATCATGGGCTACCTATGAATTCCAGGCCAGTCTAAGCTATGGTTTGAGACTCTGTCTTGAACACAACCAACCAACCAACAACTAAAAAAGCTGAGTGTGGTGGTATACACACAGGTAAGACAATTGCCATGAGCTTGAGGCCAGCCTGAGACTACACAGTGAATTCCAGGTCAGCCTGGGCTAGAGTGAGACCCTACTTCAAAAAACTAAAACAAACAATGAAAACTTGCATTTGATCCTATGAATAGTGGAGGAACCACTGAAGGGCTTGTGAACTTCTGAATACCACGATCTTATGGCGAGGCTTACATTTTATATATACATGTGTGTATGTGTGTGGGGGGAAACGGCAGGTAGAAAGACATATGATGGTAGCCTGTGGTAGGGATGGGAATGAGTGAAGTGACTGTATGATAATCTAGAAGCAGATCAAGAAGGGCTTCCTGATTAGCTGAAGGAGGTAAAACAAGAATCAAAGATGCCAGATTGAGCAACTATGTCATCAACAGAAATAAAAAAAAACAAATTTCAAGAGGCTGGGGTTATACTGGAAGGTGATGGAATTATACAATTCTACCTCAGAGTCCCACAATGTGACCTGTTTGTGAAGCTCGAGTTTCCGATTTTCCCAGTTTGAAAAGTTCCACCTATTCTGAGCTAAGTTTCTTATTTTAATTCCATAAAAAGCTCTTCTAGTAATTGAAGCAATTACAGGGTTCTCTTCCCTGTATCTTCTTAGGATAAACCTAACAAGCAAACAAACTGAACAAGCCCTTGTCTACCCCAGGAGCTTTAAGTATGGATCCTTGCATGGAAAGTTCAGAAAGTCTAGATGAGCACAGAATCAGGTATAAAATAAGCCCCTCTAGTTTGTATGTGGTATCAGAGACTGAATCCAGGCCACCATTCATGCTAGGTAAGCAGTCTACCAGAAAGCTATATCCCCAGACCTCTTCTTTTATTTATTTATTTTTTTAATTTTTGAGACACAGTTTCAACTAAATTACCTAGGCTGGTCTTTAATTTGTGATCTTTTTGCTGCAGACTCGCAAGTAGCTGTTATCACAGGCCTGCATGACCAGGTCCAGCCAAAAATCCCTCATATTTCTACTATCAGACACAATCACTGATACTATTACTACTTATTATTTTTGATGCATATATTCTACATTTTTTTCAGTAGCAGAGATTGAACCCAGTGCCTTGTACTTGCTAGATAAGTGCTCTAACATTGAGATATATCCTTAAGCATCTAGATTTTTTTGTATCGTTTTGTTTCTAAGTAGGGTCTTACTTTATCTAGCCCAGGATGACCTGGAACTCACTTTCTAGTCCCAAACTGGCTTTGAACTCACAGCAATCCTCCTCCCTCTGCCTCCTAAGTGAAAAGGTGTGTGCCACCATCTCACCTGGCTAGATTTTCTTAAGGCATATAGACACACTTAATTTTTACAACACACTACCATGAAACCTATTTTTTTGTATCTTTAAATCAATTACATACATCTTTCCATATTAAGAGTTTTCTTTAATGGTTTTAAGATGGCTGCATAATGAGGAAAAAAACCCCCACAATTTTTAACTAAGCTCATTAGTAACCTATGCTTAGTTTGTAAACTTTACCTAAAACAAGAAGCCTACAATTATCATCCCTCTAGCTTTTTCTTAAGTCTATAAAATGTGACCTTCTCATCTGACTGTGGTGGTGCATGTCTATACTTCCCGTTGGTCTACACAGCAAATTCTAGGCCAGTCAGGGATACATAGTGATACCCTGAATCAAAAAACAAGATGGGGAGTTGGAGAGATGGCTCAGCAGTTAAGGCATTTGTCTGCAAAGTAGAAGGACCGAGTTAAATTCCCCAATACCCCCTTTAAAGCCAAATGCACAAGGTAGTACATGTGTCTGTAGCTTGTTTGCAGTGGCTATAGGCCCTGGTATGCCCATTCTCTTTCTAATAAATAATTTTTTAAATTAAAAAATGCAACAACAATACCAAAAAAACCAAGATTGTACATTCTCACTGACAAAATCCAAGAGTTTACTTTAAATCAAGAAATAAAATAAGGTGTAACATTTAGACTGACTTTCTTCATTACTGAATTTTATTACTGAATTTGCTTTTTCCTATTCACTGATCAAATCATAGTCATCTTTCATTGGTTTAACCACTCTGTTTTCCTACTATTTAAAAACAATCTAGTCAGAATTGATAGGAAATTGTGTCAGATGCTATGTTGTATTTGTAAAGAAACTTGGGAGAGAAAGTAAAAAAAAAAAAACACACACACACACAACTATAATTGGACCAAAACCCTCCCCCCAAAAAACAAAACAAAACAAAAAAAGGGCTGGAGAGATGGTTCGGTGGTTAAGGCACTTGACTGCACAGTACCCAGGTAAAGCCAGATGTACAAGGTAGCCCATGCACCTGGAAGCCCTGGTGCACCCATTCTGTCTATCTACCACTCTCTCTCTCTCTCATAAATTTATATATATATATATATATACGTATGTATATGTATATATATACAAAGAGAGAGAGAGAGAGAGAGAGAGAGAGAGAGAGAGAGAGAGAGAGAGAGAGAGAGAGAAAGAGAAAGAGAGAACTGAAGCTGGGCATGGTGGTGGACACCTTTAATCCCAGTGGAGGTATGAAGATCACTGTGAGTTCAAGGCTACCCAGAGACTACGTAGTGAATTCGAGCGAGACCTTACCTTGAAAAACAAAAGAAAAATACTGAAAAAATATAAATGGGATAAGAAATCGGTCTTCTAAACTTCAAATCTGATCATGTCACTCTACTCTGAAGACTTCAGTACTAGAGGGCTGCTTTATAGTGATGAACTTAACATGTACATTTATTTAATTTTGCTCACTCCTGAATTCCCAATTAATCTTTATGATAGTTGATTTTATTTTTATAGGCATATAATACAAATGTAAAGAATGGGAAAAGTAATAGATTTTTTGGGACCAGAGAGCAAAAGAAAATGGTAATGAACTGGAAAGGCCAAGGATGGACAACTCATGGAGGAAGGCAAAGCCATAAAAATTACAAGATGCTCAGGGTCTCTAGCACGCTACAAGGTAGAGTGAAGGGCTAAAAAATAAATAAATAAATGTAAGGGCTGACTGAAAGCTCTGTGAGAAGCAACTGAATAACCTCCCCAATCACTATGGAAGAATAATCTAACCCATCATTAGAGAAAAGTAGGTATTTGCTTTCTGAATAAAGGATCTTAAATGCCTAACTTCAGACACTGTGAATGTTGCTACTAAATTCCAGCCTGCTTCTCTCCCTGGCCTTTTCCATATAAAGTTGAGATCATCTGAACCCCTGGAGACCTGATTAACTTCACAAGGAAGACCTAAAAGACACTGACAGTCGGACTGTCGTAACTACCCTACAGTGAGATTCAGTTCACAGCTATTAGGCCCCACACACATCCACAAAACTGTTAATTCTTTATTATGTTGCTGGGTCTTACATGTGCTAAGTGCATGTTTCACCCCTAAGCTACAACCTATCTCCTAGTCTCCTCTCTATTTTTTATTTGCTGAGTAGACAGCCACAGATTAAGTATTTGGGGAAAGCCTCCAATAAGAAAGATGGAGACTAAAACAAATGGAAAAGGACCTGAGGGGAAGCTACATGGAAGAAAATCTATGTAGGAAAAAGAAACTTAAAACAACATAAAAAGCGACTCCTCAGAGATAAGAGGATATGTTGTCCTTATGAAACACAGGATTTTTTAATATGAAAATTTATTAGTATTTTGATTATATTTAGGATCTTAAAATCCTGAAATTTATTATTATGAATTTTGAATATTTTAATTGACATAATTCAGGTTTTACTAAATATTTTTAAAAATAGACCCTCATATACTAAATGGCATTCAAAATAGCTTTCACTGGACCCTGTACTTTATTAAGACTATACAGAAGTATTTTGAAAACACTAGGAAATAAATCTATTTTTAACCTCATCCATATGAAATAATTATGTAAAATAACATTTGAGTGGGTAAGCAAATTTTCCCTTATACTAAACTTGGCAATTTTAAAGTTCAATCTGTTGTCAGCTTAAAAGCAAATGAACCTGACGAGGAAAATATATGCATCCCTAATGGAGTTCAGACCATCAGTCAGGCTGGACTATCAAGTCTCCTCACTAACATGTCTACAATAGGTACATATAAACTGGAGTAATAAACCTGTACACAAAAATGACAAGAAAACCCTCATTTTACCATTAAGTTATACTTAGAAGAATCTTAACCAAAAGACCAGTGTGAAAAGCTTGACATGAACTAAAACCAGTGCTGGCAGGCAAGATCTCAGACAGGAATAAGTCACAATTCTGTTTTCTAACTGTAGCTTAAAGTATCAAGGTGTACCTTCCATGTGCATGTTAGATACCACTTTTAAAGTTAGGGAGAACTAAATATGGACTCGCAAGAATAAAGCCTGTGTTTAGTTAAACTGCTAAGCTATAAACCTGTCCTTAAATTAAGGAATGTACAGACTTTCAACAATCCCATAGCAGCAGAGCATATAAGACAAAGGAGGCCAGCTATGGAGACATACTTTAATGCCAGCACTAGAGGTTGGAGGATGGTTGTGAGTTTGAGGCCAGTCTGGACCAGAGTGATGGCCTACCTCAAAAAAACAAACAAACAAAAAAAAAAAAAACCCAAAGACAAAAGAATTGTTCAGAGAACAAACAAAAATTCTTGAAAACATGATAGCAACAATAAAATTTTCAATTAGTTGGAATGTGTTGAAATTTCCCGTGAGCAGAGCAAAAACATGGAAAACAGAAAAGGAGAAAATGAAAAAACTGTCTCAGAAGTAAAACATCTGAATCATAAGGACCGTAGAGAGAAACAAGGAAAAACAAACAAGAAACCACCAACTAATTCACAGAAATTTCCTAATTTCCACTATAAAAGGGCCAGTGAATTAGACAAAAATATCATCCAAATTATTCGTGCCCATGACAAAAAATTTTGAAAATACCAAGATTACAGATTTTATAAGACAGCAGCAATACAAAAGAAGAAATGACTGTAATCTTCAAAGAGCTAGAAAACAAGCAGACTATGGAGCAAATAAACAACAAAGAACCCACTCAAAGTCCTCCTAGTCTTTCTCAAGATTCACTAACTACAGGGTCTTCTGTAGTGTACAAACTCTACAAGAAAAAGACATTAGGGTGGAAAGAATTCCCAAGGTAACTCTATAGCCAACTCAAAGGACAATTAGAAACAGGAAATTACTGTGACCTGAACAGATGGTTATGTTGAGAACAGTTACCATCAAGATGCCTGCTGGGCTGATTTCTATGTGCTTATTATAACAACCCTGCACTGACTACGTTCTGTCTCATCTGAGTACATTCCCTTATCTCTAAGTATATTTGGCTTTATTTTACTCATGAGAACTGGAGGGGAGCCCCCATACTCAAGAGAAAATGCAGGGCTGCCTCATCTTCTGACTATATTTCTGCAGGGGCTCCAGTGTCTGACTCAGGTTGAGCTCAGCCAGACAACCTCTACCCCAACTCAGCTTGGGTAAGCTCTGTATTTCCCAAGACTCATTCTTAGTGACTTCTCTGGGAGCTTTTAAACTCCTGGGGAACCTAAAGCTACACAAAACAAAATTTCTGCCAGAATTATTTTCTCCTGGGAGCCTTGACCTTAATGAGGAAATATCATATTCTTATCTAGCAGGCTTATATTTCTTACTGGATTTTTGTATTAAACACTTTTCACTAATATCCAAGTGCAAAGTTGTTCATAAAGAAAAAAAAAACAGTAAGAACAAAAAGCGTAAGAGAAGATACCCTTAAAAATGGGATATTTTAGATGAAAATGAAAGAGTAAGTAATCATATTTAAATATACAGGAAAAATTGCTATCACCCTTAAATTAATATATACATATCCTATTTTTTAGTATAAGCCAAAACAAACTTAGGCTTTCAAGTTTATGTACCTTTAGATCCGAAAATAAATCTGTATGATATGAAAAAAAGCTTTATTGCCTTGCTTGAGAGGGCCAATTAATTTAAACATCAGTTAAGCATGAAATTATTTTTGGATAATTAAAGTTTAATGATGGATTTTAATAATGTTATTGAACACTGTCATATCTAAACATAGGCTAATACTAAAAGTAAACAGGAAGTTTGATAGCCTAAGAACATTTCTGTTGACTCTTACATGTATCTTTGTTGTAAAAACTAAATTCTTTTGGAAACATATTGCTCTTTGAAGAGATGTGGCTTGGAATCTCTGTATGTGTCATACCTGGGCTAAAGTGGCAATCTGTGGCTGGGCTGGAACTGTCATTTGCTGATTTTCAGCTTCTGTTACGGCTGCATCTCCACTCTGCTGGTTCTCTGCTCCAGATTCCATGGTCATTTAGTTACCTACAATTATATGCAAGAATGTTGTGAGTACTACAGTGTTTTGCACTTTTGTAAATTTCAAGTTAGAAATGGAAATCTGTAGTAGTTAGGCTAGCAAATGCACTTTAGTTAAAATATAATGTAGCTGACTTGTTACCAAACATCCAAATTTGCTGAACTCTAAGTCCTAATTCCTCCAAAACACAAAAACAAAAAACAAACCAACCAACCAAAGCATGCTAAGCTTTCTGTTTGGCTGTTTCTTCCAAATGGGATTATTTTTCATCATCAGGTGGAATCCATTTCACAAATCTCTCCTTACCAATAGGAAAGATAGTGTGGCAGCAAAAATTGTCATTTTTTCCAACTATACCAATCAAGAAGGGGGAGAGAAAGAGGCAGAAGTTAATGAGGTGAGATGTTGGCTTCATGGTACATCCTATGAGACGTTTCCTCCTAGAAGAGGGACGCAGAGAAATTACAAGCTACTTCCATAGGAGATAAATGTTGACATGACAAATCAGCCCAAGTTCAAAAGCCTAAGTTGTAGGATATGAAAGTGAAAGGGAGAAATGAATGACCATGAAGTCAAATTAGAAGCTCCAAATGCCAAGTGTCAAGGTGACTCCTGCCTTCGCCCACGGGCGTATGTAACATTATACTACACATTCATAATTACCTTTTTAAATGTGTGAATGCCAATAGGTTAATAAAAAGAGATGGCTCAGAGGCTAAGGCACTTACCTGCAAAGCCTAACAACTGGGGTTCGATTCCCCAATGTCCATGTAAAACCAGATGCACAAAGGGTAAATGCATCTAGAGTTTGTTTGCAGTGGCTGAAGGCCCTGGTATGCCCATTCTTTCTCTGTCTCTCTTCTCTTTATCTCTCTCTGCTTGCAAATAAATAAATGAATTATTATGAGCTTACATAGAGTCATCCCATACATAACAAAAATATCAGTGCTTTACCAGAATATATTAACTCATTTTATAACTCTAAAATTTATCAGCAGGGCCCATCAGCATGTCACATAGATTATGGAGAGAAAAACAAAACAAAACACCCCCCCCAAAAAAAACCCACCAAAGACATCAAAATAGAAGGAAGCTAATCAGAAGGAAGAGGGAGCTCAGTGGAGGGGGAGCTCTAAGAGGGACAAAGAAGGGTGGGAGGGGGCAATAATCAGGATACAATGTGCATGTGAATGTGCGTGTGCTGGAATCTCCTGCTGGAACCAAATGCCTTCCTGACTTCACATGGGTGGCTGGGGAATTCAATGTGGGCCTACTACCTTTGCAAGCAAGCACCTTTAACTGCTAAGCCATCTCTCAGCCCCACAAATATTTTTTTAGTTTTAATAAAAACAATAATAAAATTAATCATCAAAATTGACACTCATTCCTAGTTAATATCTCTGTGGAAATGAATATAGTTTAGAAATAACAGGATCCACAATACATCAATGACAAAGGAAAAGATCTACAAACTTGACATAATTTAAAATGTTCATAAACCCCTATTACATTTAAAGAAATAACTGCCACATACAGTAAAACCCAAAGTGCAAAAACCCTACTAGTCAATAAAAAAAACTTTCATTACTGATTAGTTCACAAAGATAGCTAAGTGGGAACTCTGAAGAGGAGCAGGTTTCAGCGACTCTCACCTTGTTCTCTCTCTTTACATACTTTAGTATTGGTACTGGTTGGAGATTTTTTTCCTTCTGGTGAGTTCCTACCTCAAAAAGCCAAAAAACAAAAAACCAAAAACAAACAAACAAAAAACCCTTGTCTGGAAGGAAATGGCATGTAAAAGCAAATACCTAATGTTAGTAAAAACAAGTAAGTGAGCATTAAATAGAGGAAGAACATACCCAGCACTTCTATTTTTCATCTGCAAATCATCTTAACCAAAATAAAAATAAAATTATCATAGTAGTACCTCCTTTTCAGTAGAATATATGCAGCCATTTTCAAAAACTTTATTCTAGGGGCTGGAGAGATGGCTCAGCAGTTAGGCACTTGCCTACAAGCCTAAAGACCCCAGTTCGATTCCCCAGTGCCCATGCAAAGCCAGATGCACAAAGTGGTGCATGCATCTGGAGTTCATCTGCAGTGGCTGGAGACCCTGGCACGCCCATTCTCTGTCTCTATCTCTGTTTGCAAATAAATAAATGAAAATATTAAAACAAAAAAAACCACTTTATTCTAAGTACCATTTTTTAAGCTATGGTGCTATCCACATGTAATTTCACTCCACCATTTGATTAAAAGCAATCTAAAGCAAAATCTTATTTCTTGCTTTTACTGACAACACAGTGAGACGACTTTTTAAAAACTTAGGGTATAGAGTATTTTATAAATTTTTTAGTTCAGAAAATAAAAATTACTACATCATAATAAAAAAGAAGCCTTAGCCAATATAATTGTAGCTGCAAAGACATAATCAAAACAATGTAATTTTCATCTTATTTCCCTCTCTAACTGGCTAATAGTTTTCTTTTTAAAAAGGTAATATTTTCAATGATTAGGAACACTCATTTAAAATTCTAATGTTTTATTATCATTTCATTCAGGTAGCAACCAAGTTTCATTAAGAAATATTTTGGTTCTCACCTTGTGGATAGTTGTTTCTCAGCTGGACAGAACTAGTATCTATAATGGGAGCAATAATTCTGCACT
Source organism: Zapus hudsonius (assembly GCA_004024765.1). Lineage (NCBI taxonomy): Eukaryota > Metazoa > Chordata > Mammalia > Rodentia > Dipodidae > Zapus > Zapus hudsonius. The sequence continues at coordinate 99,682 of PVHP010000725.1, forward strand.
TGAAAAGCTTTGCTCTTATGTCATCAGGTGTGGGAAGAAGAGACTAGACAGTGTATCAGTCTAGAGAGCAGTGACATATCCAGGCACAAAATTACCTGTGAGAGCCTACTCTTAGGTTCCCAAACTTCTGTGAAGATTACTTTTAATAGACAAAATGAGAATATAAACAAATTTTTAAAGGATTAGTTTATTTTTAATTTATTTAAATCTTTTTAGCTGGCATACAGAAATTTAGGAATCATTACTTGTTAAAGTACATTACTAGATTTAGAATTTTTAAAATCAATACACATTGCTTCTGCTCTATTGAACAATAAATAGTGGGGGATTCACTATAATAAATAATTCCCTTTACTAAGACACTTTATTTACTAACAATGAAGTTTTAAATTTGATCAATTTTCATTAAATGCATTCTTATTAAAACAATGCATCTGAATACCTAATGCACGTCAGATAAGCTACTGGAAATACGAACAATGAAAGAAATAAAAATTTTGAAACTTTTCCTGTATAGAGCTGATATTGTACTGTGCAAGAGTAAGGACAAAAAAAGCAAGCAAGCAACCTATAGTATAGCATGCCAGATGATGAAAGTGTATAAATAGAAAGCTGGAAAGATACTGGCAGGGTTTTCAGTATTATAAAGGCTAACCAATGAATTCTTGACAAAGTAGCATTTAAATTTGTCTATCGAGCTCCTTCAGAGCACCTAATCACTGTTTCCCTATCTGCCTAAAGAAAGCTAACATAATTTTTAAATTACTGATATCTTTATTATCCAAAATTAGATACACTGTATGAGCAAATATTGTGTTGGCATCCCCATTTCCCTCCTCCCTGTCCCCAATCCACTGGGTATCCTCCTAGGTCGGTATAACACTGGATCAATCCATGTGGTAGGGAGTTATGGATAGCACAGGAGGCAGTCAGGTCCACCCCTCTTCGTGCTAACACAAATTTTTATCAAATTGAAAATTAAAGATCAAAGAAAGCCCATATTGCTACTTGTACTAGCAATCACTAGGTGAAAGGCTGTATGCCTTCATTTTGTTTTTTCCTAAACAATTTTGACTTTTAGAAGTACCCCGTCCTTCAAAATTCTAGTTCGTTTATGAAAAAAAGAAACCCATTTTCCCCATAACCTGGCTAACTTTTTTGTTTGTGTGCACATAGAGACATAAGATGTCTTTATTCTTTGAGGCAAGGTCTCTGGTTGATCAAGAGCTCCCCAACTTGGCTACACTAGCTAGCCAGTGAGCCCCAGGGATCCTGCCTGCAGCTCTGGGATTATAGACTCTCCACACCCAGCATGTCACCTGGGTGAGTGATTCAAACTCAGGTCCTTGGTTTGTGCAGCACTTTACACACTGACATTCTCCCCAATCTCCTCAATTTCTTAATCCCCTAAATTCACAACAAACTTAATCCTGTCTGGAGCTAAGGTGTAAATTATTCAAAATAAGGAACTGTTGGGGCGGGCTGAGTAGGTTAAGAGCACTTGCCACACAAGCTTTAAGAGCCCGCCTAAGGGCCTGACAGGGTCTGAATTTGATACCAAACACCCACGTAAAAAGTTGGGTGTGCGTGGCCAGGAGAACCTGGCTGAATACTAGGCTATCCATGGTCCCCTGTCACAAGGACTGATCCAGATGACCCATGGAGGAGGTTATCCAGCGGATTGGGGAGGGGAGGGCAGCGGGGAATTGGGGATAACAACTCATTGTTTGCCCACTAAATATTGTAACTCATTATGGACAATAAAAAAATTTTTTTAAGTAAAAAAAAAAAAAGTTGGGTGTGGTCACACACACCAGTCACCCAATCCCCATGGGTGTTTAAAGACAGGAGAATCTGGAACTTGCTGGTCAGCCAGGCTGACTGGGCTCTGGGAGAGACTATCTCAAGGAAACAATGCTGAAGGGCAATCCAGGACATCCAACGTTCTCCTCTGGCCTCCTCATACATCTACATGAACACACTATACATACACTCCCACATCCATGGGCACTTCTCCCAGAGGAACTGTACATTTTGGCCTAAGAAGAAACATTGTATTCCTAACTAATGGAAATGACCTCAACTAGAAATGAGAGAGAGCCTCCTCAACATGACAGCAAGCCCACAACTCTCCTAAATTCTTACCATCCCAGGGACTCAAGGAAATCATGTAAGCAGAGCTTGACAATTTCTAGGGTAATCTTAAGCAAAAGGCTATTGGGCCTATCATTTAAGAACTTAAACCAGGTGTGGTTGATGCACACCTCTGATTCCAGCACTAGGGAGGCAGAGGAAGGAGGATCACTGTGATTTCGAGGTCAGCCTGGATCAGTCTTGGTTTCAGTGAGACCCTACCTTGAAAAAAAAAAACTTAAAAAACTACTCTGTTGTCATAAGTATATTAACTAAAGATATTCTGCAGAAGTGTATCTATAAACACCTACATGTGACACAAAGTAACTCATAGTTTTGTACTTGTGTTTAGTTTTTTAAACTTTTAAGCCCTGTCAATCCATCCTGACATTTCTGATGTGTATTTCTAAAGTGTTATTAATTTATCAAAGAAAATGGCAAAATGTGCAGGTGCAATACAACAGAAATCAGTAACCATGTTGTACTTCCTGTTTTCCTCTACCCTTTTCCCTCTGTGCAATACTTTCTGGTTGTTAACCTTGAAATATCTGTCATTTATCTTTATTATATACCCAGTCTAGAATTGAGATGTATGTAATCAACAATGGAAATTTAGCAATGTTCCAAGTTTTTGATACTTAAAATAATCCGTTGATATTAATTTAGCAACTCTCACTGAAACCAGATAGGAAAAGGCATATTCAAATGCTCTATGTGTACATTTATACAAGCACACATATGCACATACACACATACACACACACACAACTCAACACCTACCAACCTCAAATGTCTAAGCATTAGTTAAGCTGATCATATCCTAATAAAATGAAGGCATATATGAGAGTCAAGGCAGTAACAGATCAACTAAAATAAATTGCTTATCTGTATTGAGTAGATTGTTTTCAAAAGTTATTTTGTTTCAAAAGTTTTGTCTGAGGTTCTACCAAGTTCTCTCTTAAAAGAACAATATTTAAACCCTTTGCTTTAGATATGAGAAGGCATGAAAAGTTGTAGTATGACTTTGATGAACTTTAACACAAAAATAAAAGCTTGTCAGCTTTTATGCTTTCATAAATTCTACATATATGCCAGTATAATCTAAACCCCTACCCAAAAGAGGGTGGCATGAAGCCATGCTACTTAATAAAACAATTTCCCTGATTTATTTAACCCAGAGAAACTTTAATTTCAGTATGCACTTAATGGTTTCTTGCAGCTTTGTTATAATCAGGTTATCTGCTGAATGCCATCTTTGCTAATCATGTAGTATACCCTACAACAAAGATGCTGTTCTCAAAGCAAATGACTACCAGAAATTAGGAAAATGTTATGTGATTTTTGTAAACACTAAATGATTATGTCACCTCGGAATATATAAGTTTCTTTCATATCCAAGTGTTTGCTCTAGAACTCATGGCTCTTGAACTACCTTTCTCTCTGGTCACTAAGAGACAGTGTTGCTTAGCAGAAGCAGCAACCATGACTATGAATTATTTTACATGGTAACAATTTACCCACCCCTTCCCCAAGGAACTTTCTTTCTAAACATCCACCTCTTCTTATGTTCAAAGGAATGACCCTATAGGCAATGCCTATTAAATGCTACAAAATGGAATTGGAAGCTAATGTTTTAAAAGATATTCACCTTCTACAAGTAAATTACTTTTATAAAACTAATTTTTAAAAATATTTTATTTATTCATTTTCAAGGAGAGAGAGAGAGAGAGAAAGAGAGAGAGAGAGAGAGAGAGAGAGAGAGAGAGAGAGAGAGAGAGAGAGAGAGAGAGCGCACCAGGGCCACCACCTTGTGGGTCTGGCCCATGTGGGTCCTAGGGAATTGAACCCGGGGCCTTAGGCACTGGAGGCAAGTGCCCCAACCTCTGAGCCATCTCTCCAGCCCTATAAAACTAATTTTTTAACATTATTTATTTACAAGCAGAGAGAGAAAGAGAAGACAAAGACAGAATGGGTATGCCAGGGCCTCTACCCACTGCAAATGGATTCCAGATGTATGTGACATTCTGTGCATCTGGCTTTACGTGGACACTGGGGAATCGAACTCGGTTGTCGGGCTTTTTAGGCAAACACCTTAACCCTCAGCCATCTCTCCAAACCTTAGAAAAGTAATTTTTAATTGACTAAAAAGTGAAGCTGTCCTTAAAATCTAGTTTAATGCTGAAACTGTAAGGACCCAAAAGTTAAACTCTAAAATTAAATGAAGTACTATTCTATTTACTTAATAAAACCTAAGTGACTGTGTGAAAACCACAATATCCAACTGGGAATGAAAAAAAAAAAGTGGGCTTTTCCCCCGTCTATACATTTATGCAGCAATATTTGCTATTTAATTTTTTTTTTATTTTGAGAGGGGGGAGGGGAGTAGATAGAGAATGGGTCCACTAGGGCCTCTAGCTCTACTGAATATGAACTCCAGGCACATGTGCCACCTTGTGCATTTGGCTTTACATGGGTACTGGGGAATTGAACCCAGGTCCTCACACTTTTACAGGCAGGCGCCTTAACTGCTGAGCCAACTATCCAGCCCCTATTTACTACTTTGATAGTTGATTTAAACTAAATTTTGATATGCTGTTCTTGGTAAACTTACAAGTCAGGCATGGAACCTTGAAAATTCAGTTTTCCTGAGGTGAGATAGCACAGGTTATAGTAGGAGTCATGACTAGAATCCTATTTTAGCTTTGGTATCATAGAACACTGGGTATGAAGAGATTTGTAAGGAATTTATAAGATTTCAGGGCTATACCACATAGCCTTCAATATTATGAAAAGTAGAGAATGATCTCTATATATGGCAATGAAACTCTACAGACTATGAAGAAATATGCAAATCATTTTAATTGTATGTTGTTTACTAGTCAGGCAGAAAAGGAAAGGGCCTGAGAACTCAAAAGAAACAAAGATGTAGCAGAACATATTTAAAAATTAGCCACAGTTAGGCCATAAAGCTGGTAAATGACATGTATGGGTGTTATGTATAGTTTTATGTATTTCTATTTATTTACTTTATTTATTTGAGAGACAGACAGAAAGAGGTATAGAGAGTAAGTGAATATGGGTGCACCAGGGCCTCCTTCCACTGCAAATGGATTCCAAACACATTGTGTATCTGGCTTTACGTGGGTACTGGGGAATTGAACCCAGGCTGTTAGGCTTTGCAAACAGGCACCTTTAACTGCTGAACCAATCTCTTCAGCTGTTTTAGGTATTTTTACATTAAGATATACCCTGTTATTATAAATGCACCATTATAGTATCATATAGAATGTTTTTCTTTATGTACAGTTTTGATAAAAGACCTATTTCAAGTTCAGGTATATTTAATCTTTAAAAAAACAACATCAAATGCAAGCTTTCAGGTAGATGCAGTATTTTTTTAGCTTGTGGTGCTGGGTTCTGAAAAGGCTACTACTGTCACGCTCCAGAGGAAGATAGTACCGTATTTGTAAAGCATCAGAATGAATGAAAACTCAAAGTACAAAGCATTTTTAACTTATGGAAATGAATTTTCTTAGTTATAAAAATAAATGCATTAGCAGTAGTTGCTGGGCTTTCACAAAGGAATCAGAAAATGTGGCCGACCCCTTCAATTCCAGCACTCCGGAGGCATAGGTAGGAGGATGGCTGTGACTTCGAGGCCAGCATGAGGCTACATAGTGAGTTCCAGGTCAGTTTATGTTAGAATGAGACCCTACCTTAAAACAAAACAAACAAAAACAATAAAATCCAACACACACTCCCCCCCCCCAAATTTACAGATCAATGTGTGTGGGCATAGTATACATATTAAGCTGATAACTCTTCCAAAATAAGAGTCATTTGCATAGTATCAACTTATTTGAGATCAGTGATTTAAAAAAAATTAAAAATATTTTCATTTATTTGTAAGCAGGGAGAGACAGTGAGAGAGAGAAAGGATGTGCCAGGGCCTCTAACCACTGTAAATGAACTCCAGATGTATGCACCACTTTGTGCATCTGGCTTTATGTGTGTACCAAGGAACTGAGGTAGTTTGTTTTTTTCCCCAGGCAAGCGCCTTAACCACTGAGCAATCTCTCCAGCCCTCAGTGATTTTTTTTTTTTTTTGTTTGTTTGGTTATTGTTTTTTGAGGTAAGGTCTCAGTCTAGCCCAGGATGACTTGGCACTCACTCTAGTCCCAAGCTGGCCTCAAACTCATATTGATCTCCCTACCTTTGCTGGGATTAAAGGTGTGTGCATCACTACACCCGGTTTTTCATTTACTCACATACATACATACATTTTTTAAGAACAAGAAAAAAAACTTTATCCTAACCTAGGTGTGGTGTTGAACCCTTTTGTCCCAGCATTGGGGAGGCCAAGGTGGTAGGATCAACATGAGTTGGAGGGCAGCCAGGGGCTACAGTGAGTTCCAGGTCAGCTGAGTTTAGAACAGCCTGAGCTATATTGAGACCCTACCTTGAAAAAAACCCAATCAAACCAAACTGTATCCTCAATGGTCACAACACAATTCTCAATCTGAGCCTACAAAAAAAAAATGAAGTATACACATTGCAACTTAATAAAAAAAAACAAAACAAACCTTTTTTCCTTTGAGGCAAGGTCTCACTGTAGCCCAGGCTGACCAACTTGTCTCAGTCTCTGGAGTGCTGGCATTAGAGGTATGAGCCACCACACTGGGTTGTTTATTTTCAAAAGCTAGATGGGGTATGACCCTGCTGCTAGGTTAGTTACCACTTTGAGTTACTGTAGCATGCACATCTTGAAGATAAATACATTCATTACATAAACATTTAAAACGTGCTCTAGCTTAATGCCGTTTTGAAGAGCCAAGGAAAATCAGGTACTGAAACTGGCTTTGTGCCTGGTTGAAATGTGTATTATTCAGTTTAATTGGATGAACAGGACAACAGTAAAAAATAAAACAAACAAAAATCCAAAGTAGTAATACAGATACTCTTAGATTGATGATATAAATCAACCTTTTTTTTTCTATTTAGATACAAAAATACAAAACTCGTTGACAGTTATACTTAGAAAATCAAGGTACTGTAATACCAGTATCCAAAGAGCTGTAAGAGGTGAAGGCAAAATTGTAAGCACAAGGTCAGCCTGGGCTACAGGAGTTCTAGAACAGCTTACATAGCAGGAGCCTGTCTCAAACAACAACCCTCTACCCCTGCCGCCAGAAAAACCCTGAACTATACAAAATTTTTTTTTCATTGAGAGAAAACTTGAGATACTGTTTAGTCAAAATAATAACTAAAAGTACTGTTCAGGACAGTAAGAATGTTAAACTCACTTTATGAGTTAACTATTACAAAGCTATTCACCTCCATTTATAGGTCTTATTTTACTAAAACTTGTAAATTAGAGCTAAAAAGGAAACAAGGCAGTTTAAATAGCAACTTCCTAAATATTTTTCATTCAAATGAAATGTTTCTCATTTAAATAAAGGTATTCCAGTTTAAAAGGTCACGTATGACCTAGAAAGAGAAATCAGCTCACTAAATGATGGGAATATATGTATCCATAAGGAAATGTTTTATTTAACACAGTGAATCTCTTCGTGTGCTTATATGAACCAATTGCTAAGCAGAAAGAGGCATGAAAAGTGGGTAGAGGGGCAGACAGATTGGGAACAAGCAAGATTTAAGACAGTGAGTATAATATGCTATCATTTGTATAGGGGAAAACATACTGGTTGATGATATCATTTGTATGAGGAGAATACATATGTATTTGCTAACATAAAGATAAAACTTCTTTATAACGAGAATTGGACAACACTTGGAAAATGGGGAATAAGGCATTTTGATATAGTTGATATAGTTTGTTTTAAATTATGGGCCATCTGAATAAATTATTCCAAAGACTAAAAAAAAAAAAAACAACTTTTCACTTTGTCAAGGGTGCTGTCTTTTCCCAGTTTTAAATGAAAAAATATGCTCATTACTGTTTCCATCTGTCATTTCCTAGAGAGTAAAGGCAGAGAAATTAATCTTTGGATTTGTGGCAGCTTCTGGCCTAGCATTAAGTATAGGTATGGTTAATTAAGATACTTGGTGAAGGCCTCACAGAAGTCAAAGCTAAAATGAATATCTATAATTAGTTAAAGACCTACCTTAACCTTAGGGAGGGTACTTTCTATTTATCTCAACACCCCCGAGGTAGATGCTATTACTAATTTTACAGATAAGGAAACTGAGGGTGACAAAGAATAAAAAACTTTCCCCAGGTCACAAAATTCCTTATGTGCAGGCACAGGACAGCACTGCCAATGCTGGAATTAAACCTGGACCTGTGATTATTCCAAACCACGTGCTTTTTCAAGGACATTGTCTGTCATAGGAAGTAATAAACCTTCGAATCACACTGAACTGCTTGCTGTCTTACTGCTGAGTTCACACAGGGAAATGGAAAAAATTCCCTGCATTTTTCTATTCTAATATATGCTACATTTCTAAATTCATATTTGAGTTCTGTTCAAAATAAAAAAAGTCATTACAGGAGGTTATACCATACATTAAGAAAGATGTTTACAAGGTTGTGTTACAGGCTGGCTATCAGAAAGTTATGTAACCATGTCTCCCAAGATATTTATGGAATAAGTAACATTATAAACTTTAGTGATACACTGTTATACATTAAGTAGACAATGTTCTCTATTGTAAAAAAAAATTTTTAATGAGGTCAATTGGAAAAATACTTTGTTTTCTGCAACTACATACTACAAACAAAACCTAGTACCTTAGAATGAGATAAAAGCTACTTTTCTAAGTAAATTTTCCAAAATTTCTACTAACTTCAAATCTAATAATAATAATAAACCAAGAATTTCTTGATACAGATATGGGAATTCTATAGACCAGGTTCCTTTTTCTTCTGGCTCTTATGTGAAACAAAATTTGTTCAAAAGTGGTAACACTAGATCATAAATTCCAAAAAAGGTCTTTAGGCAAATTTGGTCAAAGAATTCATTACTTTTCTAAATACATATAGGGAGGACGGAGAAAGTAAACAGAAGCAGATGCAGCTGTAACTTTTACTGACCTTAAGTGCAGAAGTACAATTTAGTACTTAGGGTCCAGGTGAATGTTCAAATTTAATGCATTTAAAAGTTTCACTTGAAATGGCTAAGAAGCATAAATTATGAATTCATAAAAAATTTAAAAGGTCTTTTGGTGAAGAATGAAAATCGTTTTTTTTAATTCTCTTATGAGAAGATAAAAAAAATTCTACCTAACAGATGCTGGTTTGCAGAAAATCTTTTTAGAGGGAAAAAAATTGTACCGTCATGAATACTTTATATAACATCTTCAGTGTCTGGAAATAAAATCATCTTCCTAATCCTTATGGAAAAAAAATCTCTTTATTGTGTTTTAATTTTCTTGGCAACGACAAATGGTTAATGTGGTCGTAAAGGACTAGAAGTGTATTAAGTAGTGAAGTGAGTCACACAGAAAAATCAGACACAGTACTTCTGTTACCAATCAATATTTATTCCTAACTAGAAGCCTTTGGATGCATCATGATTTCGTTGTATAGTAAGCAGATAAGTGTGTGTGTGTTTTTACAAACAAGCCTGTTCATCTTTCAAGACACCTAAAATAACCCCTTGGGGCTGTCGGGAAGTTAACAACATGTATACGATTTCATAGATGGCAACCCAAAGTATCTTACACTTGAAATCTTCAGGAGGCAGACGGGGTTGCAAGCTGTGGCTGGAATGAAATTCTAACTCTAAGCGTGGTAGGGGGTGAGCAAGATAAGATGACTCAAACACCCTGGGCCAGCTAGCCCGCCTTGCCTCCTCACCACCCCGCCAAAAAAAAAAAAAAAAAAAAAAAAAAAAAAAAAAAAAAAAAAAAAAACAACCAAAAAAACAAAAACCAAAGTGATGTCCAACGAAAGTACCCGGCTAATAGCACGAAGGGTTTCAGAATGATTGCCCTCGAGTTGACTCTCATCGTACTGAAAAGGGTTAAAACCGAAACTGTCTTCAAACGCCAGCTTCCCTTTTACGAGAAGAACCCTACAGTTTATTAAAAGTTGTTACAAATGTGTGTTCTTAGCACCCCTTTCGGCCTTGCAAGAATGCATCTCCATGACTCCTGGGTGCTTTTTTTTTTTCTTTTTTGAAAACAATGTTGGGTGGGGTGGGGGTGAAGGGAAGCCTAGAAGAAACCCCCCTGGAGCGGCTCCGAGCGGAGCCCGGCCTTCTCCGGGGACAGCGGCGGGAATGAAGCACGGCACCGGAGAAACCTTGGGTTCGAACTTTATTGCACCGAGAGCGGCTCGGGCGCCCTCGCCAAGCGGGCGGCAGAGCTCCGGCGGCGGCCACCCGGGATCCCGTCCCGGCAGCCGGCGCTTCCCGTCCGCTGCCCTCCGTCCGGGTCGTCGTCGTCCTCCTCCACCCCCGCGGGCTCCGGGCGGCGGCGGCCCGGGCGGGCGAGCGGGTGCAGCGGGCGGGCGGGCGGGCGCGCGGCCTCCCCCGGGGCGGCTCGGCTCCGCTCCGGCTCCGCGCCCGGCCCGGCCCGGCGGCGGGATCGCCGGCTCCTAGCTCGCCCGCCCGGGCCTCCCGCACCCCGCCCGGCCGCCCCCCGCCATGAGCGCCGCCGCTGGCTGCAGGCAGACTCGCTGCCTGCCGCCCGCCCGCCCGCCCGGCCGCCGCTGGCTCCGGTCCGCCGCCATTATTCTTTGTTCGCTGCGAGCGGCGGCGGCGATGTTGTGGGCTCGGGCGGAGGCTCCATCTTTACCGCGCGCGGCCCCTCCCTCCTGCCGAGGGGAAGGCCCCGAGCGCGGCTGTCCGGCGCCTCCCCGGCCCCCCTCCGTCCCCCCGGCTCTCTCCGGCTCCTGCCTCCTCCTCCTGCTCCTCTTACCGGTGGTACAAGCGCCTCCGTCACTGCTTTCGTTCGCGGCCCGGATCTCGCTGCAGTTTTATTCTCTCCCCCACGTAACACACCGCGTCAAACTACACCTCCGCCGCGTCACTCACCAACACTCCGCTTCTCCCAGCCGCCCGGGCCACAGGCAGCAGCCGCCGCCGCCGACTGAGGAGCCGCAGCCAGGGAGCCAGCCAGCGCCGCCCAGTGCCGAGCGCGCAGCGGCCGCCCACGGAAACAGCCGAGCTCGGCTCCGAGCGGCTCGGGCGGCCCCGCCCCCGCGGCGGCGGCGGAACCTGCCGAAGACCTTCGGGTTCTTCCGTGCCAAGCCCAGCGTTTCGGCGCGCGCGGAAGGGCCAGCCGCGCGCGGGCTGGCGGGCTGGCTGGCGGGCGGGCGGGCTGGAGGTCCGCTCTGGGTTCAGCGGTGGGGATTCTTCCCACCCGGCCGCGGGGTTCGCGTGGAATTCCCGGGGTGTCGAGGGCTTATGGGAACCCCCGCGCGGGCCGGAGCTCGAGGGCGGGCTGGGTCGGAGGGGGGACACCCCGAGCCCGCGGGGTGCGCACGCCAGGCCGTGCACAGCCCGTGGGGACAGAGCTCCGCAGACGGCGGGACTGTTGCTTTTCCCGGAGGACGCTCCCGGCCCTGGGGACCCTGCAGACGTGCGGGTCACCACACCTGACCGCTTTTCTGCATGTTGCCTGTTTCCTGTGTCGCCTTCTCTCAGCCGTCCCTGCTGCGGCGGCTGGCACCCTGGTCTTCACCCTCCCCCACCCTGAATCAGAAATGTGACTTCCATGACGTCACAGCCAGTGCTACTGCTCCCCTCCAGGTCACCAAACCAAGCACCAACTCTCCATTTTCTGGTTTTTTTTTTTTTTTAAATTGAATTCTGTAGTCTTCTCTTTCAATTTTGTCCCTTCTAGACTCCACCCCTTAATAACTTCTGTTACCCAGACAGACTTGCCCTTCCTGTTCTCTAGGTCCCATCCTTCCTGCTTTCTCAAGGACATTGCCCTCTATTGGCACTTTCTGACTTTTGGTAAACATGCTAGTGCCTGTTCTTTCTTTAAACGCGTTCTTCTCCTGAAATCCCCAAAAAGTCCACCTGTCCATGTTCTGTCCTGTCCGTCCTGCTGAACCCTCTCCATTACAACTTCAGCCCCTATGGCAGCAGCTCAGGTCACAAGGCCTTCCCACATTGGACACTGGACCACACTCCTTTCCAAGCACATTCTTCCCTTATCTCTTGTCAGTTTTCCTGTCACCTTTACTCTTTTTTGTTGTTTTCTGAGATAGGGCTTCACTCTAGTCCAGGCTTGACCCGGAACTCTGTTGTCCCAGGCTGGCCTCGAACTCAGAGCCATCCTCCTACCTCTGCCTCCGGACTGCTGGGATTAGTGTGTGCCACCATGCCTGGTTTACCTCTACTCTTTAACAAGTAGCTTCTCCCTTCTGTATCCAGCTCCTCTGTTGGGATCTGCTGAGCTGGGCTTTGGCCCTCTGAGTCCCACCACAAGCACTTTCCAAGGTGGTCTCATCCTCTTCCACAACATTCACACACCCTCTGCCAGATCTCCAGTCTCTTAACTCGGGCCTTGTTCTTGATCTCTGCATTCATCTTTCTAGCTGCCTTTGCTATACTTCTGCTTGGATGACTGGAATTTATCTGTCCCATGCACCCTGCCTATCATTCCTTCCCCAGCCTTCTTCCATAGTCCCTGGCTCAGCAAAGGGTGTTTTCTTGGTACAAGCTCCAAGCCTACCTCACCTCTGATATGAACCAGGTGACCTAGATTGCTTCTAGAAAAGTTGGATTTGTGACCTCTGCCCCCATACCATCTCTGCTTCACTCCCACTGTCTTCATCTGTTGCTTGAAAGCCCTCCGTAACCACTCTGTCTTCCAGAACTGCCTCATTTCGGCCTGTCACACTGTTACCAAGGACTGGTAAAAATACACATCCAATCAAGTGACTACCTCCTTCCAGTCTTCCGGGGGCCTCCCTCTGCTTATTAAACATCAGTTGAGCCCTGTTATCTATTATATGGGCTTGTCCTTCTGGCATCCCCAACTGTCCCCCTAACTCTGTACTTTGTCCAGCCATATCAATTAGTCTATCTTTTCAGGGTCTTCCCTCCACACACAGGCTTTTACCTCAAGGTATTTGCACACCATTCTCTTCTCCTGGAATTCTCTTACTCTTTTTTCTAATTGCAATCCATCACGTTCTTTTCTAATCGTGTAGTATAGTTACTGCTTTGTGCCCTTCTTTAATGCTTGTGCAGGGAAGCTCTACATCACTGCTCGCTGTCCTCCTTCCTTCCCTTCCCGAGAACATTGTGTCTAGAATATTGCATTGCTTATTAAATATTTATTGAACAAATTATTAATTTCTGTGTGGTCCCATAACATTTTAGGGTTCAAATCCTGGCTGTGTTCATGAATTTGGGTGCTATAGTAAAGTGGCTTCTAAACAATAATTTCCCACAATCCTGGAGTCTGAAAGTCTGTGATCAGGCTACCATCAGGGTCAGGTTCTGGCTGGGGCTTTCTTCCAGGTTTCAGGTGGCTATTTTCTCCCTGTAGCCTCCCAAAGCAGTAAGAGGACAAGAACACCCGGGTTCCTTTCTTAAGGTTACAAACCCCGTTTGTAAAGGCTTTATCCTCATGGCCTTACCTCCCAGAGTATCACCTGGTCATACCATCTGTATTTCCTCAGTGCTGTGACGAAATACCTGATAAGAAGGGACTTAAAGAAGGAAGGGTTTACTTTAACTTAGCTTCAAGGTTACAGGCTGGCATGGCCAGGAAGTCACAGCAACTGGAGCTTGAGGTTTTCTTTTACACAGTCTAGGACCCCAGCCCACAGTTCTGGTGGGTCCTGCCACCTCAACCTAAGCCAGATGTTCCTTCATTTGCAGAGGCTCATTTCCAGGTTCTGTCAAGTTGACAATATATATGAACTATCCCACCATCACGCTAGGTAGGGTAGGATTTCAGCATATGAATTTGAAAAGAACATAAATGTTCACTTCATTGCATTGGCTCAGGCACTTGCTAGTGATTTTAGGAAAGTTGTTTATTCATGGAACTCCATTGCCCCATGTGTAAGATAGTACCTACTTCAGATGAGGCAGGTGTACTGGGACACTAAGTATAAAATCGCTGGCTGTGGCTAGCTTTTATTTGTATCTCACCTTTATGTCATATATTTCCAAAACTTTCTCATTGCTGGAACAAACACCTGACCAGAAGCAGCTGATGGGAGGAAAGGGGTTATTTAGGTTTACAGAATCCAGGGAAAGTTCCATCAGGGCAGAAGGAGATGGCTCATTTCCATAGATCCGTAGCAGAGTGACACAGCCAGCAGCCAGCAGCCAGCAAGCATGATCAACCAGAGCTCCAACTGCTCTCTACATACCTTAGGGCTGGACTGAAGATCCCCCGCCCTCCAGTGACACCTCCTCCAGCAGGCCATTGGAGAATTAAGTTGCAGGCTTAACCAAAAATACCCCATGTGGGCAGGACATGGTACAAGCCTTTAATCCCAGCAGCAGTAGGAGGATCACAGGGAGTTTGAGGCCAGCCTGGAACTACAAACTGACTTCTGGGTCAGCCTGGGCTAGAGCAAGACCCTACTTCGAAAATAACAAAAAATTACTCAGGGTATGGGGAACATAACATTCACATTCAAACCACCACACTGGGATTATCATCTTCCTACTGTCTTTCTTACTCTGGCCCTATACATGATACCAACATTTTAGAATTATCTATTTATACCCTATAATACCCACCAAATAGAGTATTGTTTATTTTATATTATTTTCATGTTTATTCTCCCCTTTATTCATACTAACCTTCATTTAAACTCTGTTTTTTCATATCTTAGTTGTTTGTGGTGTTTTGTGACAGTGAGCCTACTTTGCCCTGTTAAGCTGTACTATACAGTGAGACCAGCAGGGCTCAGAGTTACTAAATTTCTGTCTTGTGGTCTCCAGACACATAACCTGTTCATTCAACTATCCATTCAACTGCAGGGTATTTATAAATCATCTGTTGAGCACCAGCTCTGTGCCATGGACTTTTCTTGGTCCATGTGAACAAAACAAACTGTGTCTGCTATGAAAGGGGCTGAAATCTTTAACTTGGCCTGTCTCTGTTTTGCTCACTTCTTCCTGTGCTAATCCAGTCTCAAATAGTAAATAACTGTCTACATTGTCAGCACTCCAAATTACATCTTCCAAATGCTCTCCTGAACTCTTGACTCACTTAAATAACTGCCGATCCACACACCCACTTCAATGTTGTCTTAGTGTGTTCTCTCCCAGAAAGCAAAACTGGAAGCAGAAGCTGTGCTACCTTAGCAGATTTCAAAGGGAATAGGAGAAAAGTAATGAGTTGGGAATTAATGAATTAAGATTCTGTCAAGATCATGCTTACCCTACTTTCCCCCTCCCCAGTGCACTCCTGTTTCTGCGTGGGCATCAGACTTGTGAGCCATGTGGATTGGGGTACAAGGTAAATCACTACTCATGTCTGCTACTTGAGATCAGCAGTGGGTATTAGCTGAAGACCCCACACACAAGGGAGGCCGTGAGGTTCTGAATTGCAGCAGATACCTAGTAGACTTTAAGTTCAATCTATCCAAAATAGAATGGTGGTTCCCCTCACTTAAATGTCTGGAACTTTTCCCGCCTTAGTTCATTAATTAAGAGGTTAAATTAATAGGTTAGAAATGCTGGTGTTAGGGCTGGAGAGATGGCTCAATGTTTGAGGCGCTTGTCTGCAAAGCCTAACAACTTGGGTTTGAGTCCCCAGTGCCCACGTAAAGATAGATGCACAAAGTGGTGCATGCATCTGGAGTTTGTTTGCAGAGGCTAAAGGCCCTGGCACACCCATTTTCTCTCTCTCTTTCCATGAAAATAAATAAATAAAAAGGTTTCAAAATGCTGGTCTGAGTATTAGAGCCCTCCTTTGTCCCACATCTATTTCATCAGGGAACTTTATTGGTATTTTAAAAATATATCCCCAAACTGACTATCAGAAATGAACCAGGGCCACAGTATCTTCATCCCTTGCTACACCCGCTTTTAAAAATATTATTTATTTAAAGAAAGAAAGGGGGAGAGAGAGACAGAGATGAGAGATAAAGAGAGAGAGAGAGAGAAGAGAAGAGAAGAGAAGAGAAGAGAAGAGAAGAGAAGAGAAGAGAAGAGAAAGTATGGTCATGCCAGGGTATCCTGACATTGCAATCGAACTCCAAATGCATGGGCCACTTTGTGCATCTGGCTTTATGTGGATACTTGGAAATTGAATCTGGGTGGTGGCCATTAGGCTTTGCAAGCAAGTGCCTTGAACTGCTGAGCCATCCCTCTAGCCCTGCAATAGCTTCTTTTGTAAAAAAATATTTTTTAAATTTATTTGCAAGCAGAGACAGAGAGAGAATGGGCATGCCAGGGCCTCCAGCCACTGCAAACAAACTCCAGAGGCATGTGTCACTTTGTGCATCTGACTTTACATGGGTTCTGGAGAATTGAACCCAGGTTGTTAGATTTTGTAGGCAAGTGCCTTAGTCACTGAGCACCATCTCTCCAGCACCATCAACAGATCCTTAAGACACACTCTACAAGGTCCCATGCCGTATGCCAGCCACACTGTTGCTGTCATCACCTTGAACTGTTCTTGTACTTAGAAGCTTCTTTTCCAAAGCATCACCCAAACCCCACACTTACTTCAAATCTTTCCATTGAGGTTTGATTTTTCTCATGGAGGCCTTGATCATATAACTTAAAATTGCAACTTACTGCTCATTTCAACAACTCTCATTTACATCCAGTTTTCTGGAATTCCCCTTACCCTGTAAATCCCTACCTTTTTTTTTTTTCATATGGGACTTACCTTCAAACATAGTATTTTATTTTCTACTTTTATGTTTAATGTTAATTATTTCTCTGCTAAAAATACAAGTTCTAAAACCCATTATCTCTGTAACCATGACCTGGCATAACAAATGCTCAGTATATACTTTTCAAGTGAATCTCAAACTTGTCTATCTTTAGGTGTATTTTCTTGGTTACTTTCTTGGTCAAAAAGAGATAATGACAAGTATAAGGGATCTCCTTATTTGGTAAGATTTCCTTGTCTTAGCATAATATCTGTCAATAAATATTTCTGGGTGAGGAATCAGAAATCCTTATTATTACTCTGTCAACAATGGGAAAACCCCTCAAACTATGAATGACCTAAATATCCCCTGTGCTGAATAGTAAACCACTAAAAGCACTGCAGTCCTTTCTGCATACATGTACCACTTTAACTTTTCCAGTATTCAAACTACTCAGTGACTTGGCCACATCACAGGCTTTCTTGAACTATCTGCTCTCTGAAGACATTTGGGTTTTGGTGAACTTGTAGTCACTTGTACCTGACAGACACATAACGGGCTCTGTCATGGGAAACCTTTTCCCTGGGGTGACGTGAACACTCATCTTCTCCTCAAGTAGGACACAGATGACAGACCAAAAGGATAATTGAACCAAAACCAATGAGTTTTTTTTTTTTTGGTTTCTTACAGAGGAGGGTGAGGGGTTGCTTACAGGACCAATGATTGACTGAAAGGCAGCTGTACCACAAGAAGTCTCACCCCATCCTAGATGAGCTACTGGGACTGAAAGGCAGCTGCATCACCAGAGAGTGCACCCAGCATTGCCGGCTGCATCTCTGGAGCTCACTGAGTATCACTCACAGGCAGCACAGTGGGAGAGCCGAACACACTACATCACTGGCAGGCAGCTCAACCAGAGTCTCTTCCCCAAGCAGTTGTTTCTCCTTTATATATAGACTTAGTGTGGTATCTTGCTACCCTGAGTCTCTGGAATGAACTCTGTGCCCCAATCCAGGAAGGAATGTTTCAGTTTCTAATAAGCATAACCTTGGGGAGTGGTTGTAGAAGTTTTACGTTTCCCAGATTTGACTTCCTGAATCATAGCCTCCTTTCACACTTCAGGAGAGAATATTTCTCCGGGCATGGTGGTGCACGCCTTTAATCCCAGCACTCAGAGGCAGAGGTAGGAGGATTGCTGTGGCTTTGAGGCCATCCTGAGACTACATAGTAAATTCCAGGTCAGCCTGGGCTACATAGCTAAGACCCTACCTCAAAAAACAAACAAACAAACAAACAAAAAAAAAAAGCAGTGAAGGGGCAGGAGGAATATTTCAATTTGGAGAAATGTGTTTGTGTGTTTGTGGGTTCCTTTTTCCAGTGCTGGCTATTGAGCCCAGAGCCTTACATTTGCTAGGTGAGAATCCTACCACTGAGTTACATGCACAGCCTCCATGTTTCTTGAAAGAATGAGTGGACCATTAGAGTTTCTCCAGCACTGGTTTAGGGAGTGTACCCTACCTAGTTGATTCAAGCATCTGGTCCTCTCAGCACTCTTTCCCCTGCAGTACAGAAAGATGCTCGAGACTATATATTCATAGCTGAAAACAGTCCGAGATGGTACCATCAACAATGCTAAGTAATCTTATGATTTTAATTTGACTTTCTAAACATCAAGAAAACAGTGATCTGCAGCTATCTGCTATAACCTTACCAGTTATAGTTCTTCATGTAAATTAATATATTTCATCTTATAATCAGTTTATTCTTTAAAAGGCAGAGAAGGGCTGGAGATATGGCTCAGTGTTTAAGGAACTTGCCTGAAAATCCTAATGACCTCAGTTCAATTCCCAGTACCCATGTAAAGCCAGATGCACAAAGTGGCACATGCATCTGGAGTTTGTATTGGCTAGAGGCCCTTCTGGTGTACCCATTTTCTCTCTCTCTCTCTCTCTCTCTCTCTCTCTCTCTCTCTCTCTCTTTCTTTTTCTCTCTCTGCCTGTCTCTGCATGCAAATAAAATATTTTTTAAAGGCAGAGAATATAAAGTTCTTGACTTCTAATCACAAGCTCTCTCCACTCCCCACACACAACAGTACCATTTTCTCTTCTCTACTATAAGTATTATTGAAAGGGTTCCATATCCATTTTCCTGATTCTGTTCTCCAGTTAAAACTCCAACTATCTTAGTTGTCATCCCAAGGAAACTGCTCACCATGCTACAGAACCCAGTGGCTAATTCCCAGTCTCTGCTTCAACCTATGAACCATATTGGGCACAATTGGTCCCTCCTGTCTCCCTGAATGTTTTCTTCACTTAGTTCATAGGCCACTTGGCTCTCATGATTTTATTGCTATACTACTATTCTCTGTCTCCTTTGTTTATTGACCAATTAATATTGGAGTATTCCAAGATTCTGTCTTTGGACTATTTTCTATATATTTCTACAACTTCTCAATGCTTTCATTTAATATTAGTGGCTTTAAATATAAATATGCAGAACTCTCTAGTCCTAAATCCAGGCACGTATAGTCTAGTAATTAAGCATCTCTGCTGGGATATTATATAGAGCAATCCATTTATCATATCCAAAGCTAAATTCTTGGCCAGGTTTTTCTACATATATTTTCTTTGTTAATAGCAAGTCCAGTATTCAATTGCTGATTCAGCAAAGCCTTTTTCAGGGCCTTGAGCACGTTAGGCAGCTGTTCTACTACTGAGCCACATCTCCAGCCTCACCGACTCTTTTGTATTCTCATCCAATTTATCACCAAACATTTTCCTCGCCCTCTCTTCATAATATATGAACAGTGTTCCTATTTCCACTGTTGGTCCAGGCCACTGTGACATTTGACTAGGGTATTGTCAGTTTTATCAGCCACATTCTGTTCTCATCATTCTCTTCTCAATAAAACAGCCATGATGTTAAAGCCATGACTTTAAAACAAAAGTACAACTGTTAAAAACTTTCCAATAGTTCTCCCTTTCACTCAGTAAAAGCTGACACTCCCTACATTCAGTCCTTCATCATTCTATTATTTCCGGACCTCATTTCCTGTTAGCATTTCACTGCCAGTCTGTGTTCAGTCACAAAGGCCACCTTGCTGATTTGTAAACACTCCCGAATATAGTCTCTCCTAAGGGACTCTTCAGTGTTCTTGCTTCTGCTCTGCTTAGGTAGCTCCATGACTTCCCTGTCTCTAAGTCTTTTTACTCAAATGCCTCCATTTCCATGAATCCTTTTGTTACTTACTCAGATAACACTTGTCCTTCCATCCCACCTATCTGCTCCTTTGCCTTATCGCCCCTTTCCTATAATTCTGTGATTTTTCTGGGGCGATGTGAACAAATATCTGTTCATCCCAGAAAAATCAATAAAGACACGCCAAAGAAACAGTTCCATCCAAGTTTAGCTTGATAAACCAATGAGTTCATTGAGGTTACTTACAGGAGCATGAATAACTAAAAGGCAGCTGTATCACCAAAAAGCCCACCCCAGGGAGCTAGGCACCTGCTTGCAAAGTCTATTGGCCTAGAGTTCAAGTCTCCAGCATCCATGTAAAGCCAGATGCAAAGTGGTATATGTATCTGTGATCCCAACACACCTACAACAATGGGAAGCAGAGCCATGAGACTCCAAACTCACAGACCAGCTAGTCTGATTCTCACATTCATTTGCAGCAGCAAGAGACCTTGTCTCAAAGAAAAGAAGTCGATACCTTGATGTCCTCTGACTTCCACATGCTTGCTCACACATATATAAAATAAAAACAGTCCATCCCAGCAGGGGTGACAAATGAAGTCTGAAGCCTTGGAGCAGCTTGTAGGCACCTCCACAGAAGAGTCTTTTCTCCCTCAGCAACTTTTCACTTCTTACTGAACCTTGGGGAGGGACCTGTGAGTTGTAACTTTCTGAGTTTCCTAAGCTTTGGTAGTTTCATTAGCTTCCTGAGAGGCATGAGTCTCCTTCCAGGAAGGAACGCTTCAATTCAGAGGAAACAGCTCCATCATACCTACTTTCGTTTTGTTCACAGCACTATCACTTTCTGGTATTTTGCATATTTATTCCATTATTGCGTTTATTATCTGTCTTCAGGGTATGGACTTTCTGTTTTCCCCTACTTTACCTTTAATATCTAGAAGAGTGCCTGGTACATAGTTACTACTCAAATTTATTTGTTCAATGAATACAATTGAAATTCTAGGTTTAATCTTTTGTGTATTTGATGGGTACAGTCTGTCTCAGACTGATTATGTCTGGATACCTCTATACTTTCTGTATTACAGCCTACATCATCACAGCTCTATGAAAATTCTGGAAATTTGAGGGGGTAATCAGAAATAGGAGTACAAATCATATGTTAGGTAGAACAGTGGTCTCCCCAAAGATATTGTTATAGAAACCTGTAGTGGTTTGATTCAGCTGTCTCCTATAAACTTAATGTGTTATGAATGCTTGATCACCAGCTGATGACAGTTTTGGAATTGGAACCTTGTTAGAGGTGTGTTGTTGAGGGCTATAAGGCTATAACCTTATGGAGGTTATAGCCAGCTTCTCCTTGTCAGCTTTTGACACACAAAAACAGCTTCCTGCCGCTGTATGCAGTGCTGTGGCAGAGATGATGTCCACTCTCTGTCCATGTCATCATTTTCCCATTGAGGAGCTTCACCTCAAACCTGTTAGCCAAAATAAACCTATTCCTCCCATCAGCTGCCTTTGGTTGGGTTCTTTGTTGCAGCAGTGAGAAAGTTGACGACTATAAAACCCATGACCTCAAAAGTCCCAAGATACCAAGAAAGAACTTGGAGAAGTCCATAGGCATTTGGTTATCTTTTATTATTTACTAGGTCCTCTAGGCAGCTGGATGGGACACAAGTGCCCTCATTGCCCAGCAAGCTGCAGTGTTTACAGAGACTTGGAACAAAGATAAGTAGGGTCCCATGCTTAAATGAATACACTCCACTTGTCTGCCAGACCTTCTTTTTCTCTTTACTCCACCTTCTTCAAAGGAGGAAAGTGGCCAGTTACCCTCCTTCCCACATCAGCGCTTACTGCAGAATACCTACCAAGGACAAGGTCACTGTGACTGCCTCAGACATTGACATTGGAATGTTTCCCACAGATGTCCATGTTCTACTCCTTGGAACCTCTGAATATTTATCTTATCTGGTTAAAGAAAAAAAGAATTTTGTATATATGATTAAATTCAAAAGTTTGGGATGGGGAGATTATCCTGGGATATTTGGATGAGCCCAATGTAACCACAAAGATCTTATGAGAAAAGAGAGAAGAGGTGGGGGGTGGGGGTGGGGGGTGGCGGGTGGGCGGGACATACATCAGAATTTGCTCCCCTGTTGGCTTTGAAGGCAGAGAATGAGGCCATGAGGCAAGCATACAGGAAGCCTGTGGAAACTAGAAAAGGCAAAGAAAGAGATTGCTCCCCAAAATTTTCAGAAGAAACGACTCTGCTAACACCTTGATTTTAACCCACTAGGATTATACATAATAAACTCATGTTGTTTTAAGCCACAAAGTTTGTTGTAATTACTTACAATTAGAAAATCATGCAGCTGGGCCTGGTGGTGCAGGCTGTAATCCCAGCTACTCAGGAGGCTGAGGCAAGAAGATCATAAGTTCCAAGCCTGCTTAGACTGGAGTGAGTTCATAGGCACCTCAGTGGTAACCTGTCTCAAACCAAAAAGAGGGTGGGAGACATAGCTCAGTAGAGCATTTTCCTAGCATAGGGTTCAATTCCCAGTACAAGACAGGAAAGGCAAGAATAAATCCCCATCCCCACCATGGGGGTATGTGTGTGGGTACAGCAGAAAAGAAGACAACAATTGAGAGAATCCACCCCATGATTGGAGGAGTGGAAGTAGAAGGGAGAGGTAACAGACCCGTATTGTAGAGAAGTCTATTCCTAAGAGCTGTGGAGGGAGTAGAGGCCACACTTTCAGATGGTTTGCAGATTCAGGAAGAGTGAACAGGGAGGTCTACAGAGCATTCAGTGAAATATTTAACAGTTACAAATCCATCTAGCAAACTGCTAACTAAAAGGAGGATGTACTCCTGTCTTGAAAACTGCAGAGGAAGGACTGGTGGATTGTGCCTTACAGTGGGACCAGCCATGTCCGCTCCCTCTCCCATTATCCTCAGGCGCTTCCCATTGCCAAGTCTTGCTCATGCATACAGCTTCCCTCTGTCATTTTACCACCTTGTTCTTAAATATACTCACAGTGAGGGGTTAGAATGCATTTAAGGAAATTGTTCAATGTACAAGAGAGAAAACTATCACCCAACACAAATTTTGCTAAGGATGTTTAGAGATGAAGTTTGAATGAGAAGTGGAGAGTTTTGAATTGGTGATGTGTAGTTAGAAAGCTTAAATAAATGAAAATAATAAAGAGTTGAATAAGAGAGGAAAGAAATCATCATCATAGTTTATAGTTCCAATCTGCCTAAAATGCAACGTTGTAATAATGTAAATGTTGGTTATTGGTCTAACTGATATAATGATACACCAACACCATGTAATGTACATGTACATAGTGGGCATACGTAGAAGGAAGAGAATAGCCCTTCATTTCCATAATAAAGAGTTGATAAATAATGCCTGAAACAGAAATTTCAAATTGTCAGAATTAAAACACTTCATTTAGCCAGAGAGATGGCTCAGTGGTTAAGGCACTCAACTCTTTATTAAAAACTATATAATAGAATAATATAAAATCAAACTATTTTTAAATAGATAGAAATTTAGCTCTACTTTGATGTGTATGTGTTTATATGTGTAATTAGGACAGTACATCTCAAACCAGTTAGGAACAGTTTGTTACAGCCAATCTACGACAAGTACAGAAATTGAAAACAAGCATTATAAATTATAATAGTAATATGACAGAATATTCTTTTGAAATAAGCAGTACAAGTCTTCACTCAGCATGGTGGTGCATGCCTGTAACTCCCAGCCCTCAGGAGGCAGAGGCAGGGGGCATTGTGATTTCAAGGCCAGCCCGAGTTACATAGCAAGAATGGTTAAAATTGCAAATTTTGTGTCATATATTTTGTATTATTTGCTTTTAAACAATTTTTTATTTCTGTCATTTAAAAAATTTTTAAATATATTGTTATTGATTTATTTGAGAGAGAGAGAGAAAAAGAGAGAGAAAAAGACAGAGAGAGGCAGATAAAGAGAGAGAATGGGCATACCAGCCACTGCAAACAAACTCCATATACATGCACCACCTTGTGCATCTGGCTTTAAGTGGGTACTGGGAAATTGAACTCAGGTCCTTCTGCTTTGCAGGCAAACGCCTTAGTCACTAAGCCATCTCTTCAGCCCCTGACAATTTTTATTTATAAAAGAATCGGCCTGTAATTGATTGGAAAAAATTAAAAAATTTGGTCTGTTGTTACAGGTAGTGTTAGAAACAATGGTTCAGGGTATAAAAGTAAGGCTATAGGGTAGAAATATTTGAGATTTATTGTGCTAGAATCATCAGCAAGTGATCATCATTACATTTTCTGACTATCCTCCCCCTTACAATTATATTCATGAGAAATGGTATAGAAAGAACTTCTTGTCCTGCCATAATGAAGTTGTTTACAATATACTCCTCTTCCTCCACATGAAAAAAAAAGCAGTGATATTTTCCAAGAAGCAGCAGACAAACAGCATTATTAAGTAACCTTGAGGAGGTAGAGGCATTGAACTTTGCAAAGATAACAGGCTTACTATTTTTGAAGCCCCATCCAAATTTTGCATTTGACTGTATTATTTTTGTCCTAAAGCTGGTAGACTAGAAGTCATAGCCCAAAGAAAAAGGGACTTACTTGCTGGACTGGCTCACCAGCTTCTTCCTTCAGGCTTGGGCCAAAATCCCCCCTCCCCAAGCCTAAAAGAAGCAAAATGCAAAGTCCACACTAAATGCCTTTGGGCCTGAGAAACTGGCACTTGACTATAATTACAGTAAATTGCACCTTATGTAGGATGCATTTCTCAAGTATCAGAGGTGATTTCTTGATAGCAATGGTTACATTTCTTTCAATATCTGAATAAAAACATAAAATAACAATTCAGCCAGTCTTAATGCAGAAGTCCGCATGCATCCTGATAAAACTATTCTCTGTTGGTTTCTGTTGTTATGAGCGTCGTCTTGGTAACACTGGAACACAGAACACAGCAGACTCGTGCCCTAACAGGAATCAGTATGATCTAAACCCACGTACTGGATGCAGCGGTTCCAGCCATGCAGGAAAGAAGCAGCAAACTTGCGCTCTGAACGGACAGCCCTGACATGCTCAGCCTAGCTGACAGGAGTCCCTTCAGTCCTTACGCTAATGATGCCCAGGTGTTCAACTTGCTTGCTCAGATACTTAATGATAGGCTCTCAAGTTTTTATTTTCACGTACAACACATTTTCAGATTTACAGTTGGAGCAAGGGGAGGAGCTCTATGCATTTCAAAATCCCCTGCTACCAAGAATTATCCCTCCTCCCCACCTTCTTTTTCTTTATTGAGAATTTTAATTTATGAACATTCCGAATTTGATTGTAATTCTCTCATTACTCTCTTTTGTCCACTCTATTTCCACTCCACTGAACCCCTTTCTTTTCCCAGTTTATCATTCTCTGTCATCTATGTCAAAATGCTCATGGTATTTGTATTGTATAGGTAACCAACATCCACTGTGAGGTCATGAATGTCCTGGTCACTTCATGTTCGAGGATAGTGTTCCAGAGTACTCCTCCCCACCCTCTCTGGCTCATATATATAAACTTTTTAGGGAGACCTTCCATAAATATAGACAACATACCATGACCATAATCCCCTCCCAATACTCCCCTTTCCCCCTCCCAAATCCCCCCTCCACTGAATCCCTTCTTTCCAACTAGTTTCTCTTCTATATTGATGCCATCATTTTCCCCCTCCTATTATGCAGATCTTTTATAGATAGCATCAGCCACTGTATGAAGTCATGAATGCCAAGGCCACTTTGTGCTTGGAAGATAGCATGTTAAGCAATTCACTCCTTCCTTCACCGCCTTTCCCACAATGGTCCCTGAGGCTTGGAGGGTGTGATAAACATCACTCACTTAGTGCAGCTCACTCCACTGTCCCTTCTCAGCATGTTGGCTATTTTTGAGTCTCCCCAGTGTTCACCACCATCTGAAAAGAGAAGCTTCTCTAACCAAATGTGAGAGTATCATTAATATATGGGCATAAACATAAGTGTTTAACGGGAAGTTTGGAGCTCATAATATATCCATTTATCCAGACAACAGTAGTAGTTTACCACTTAGGGCTTATGGCCTCAGCCTTAGGCTTTTGATTAGGTGCTCAGTACCAGGCAGGAAATCCTTCCCATGGAGCAGGCCTCAAATTCAAGCCTAGAACAATTGATTTTCCTCAAAACAGACATGGCTGGCTCTTAATTTTTTTTCCAACCCTCTTCCATGTTGTTCCCTGAGCCTTGGAAGGTGTGGTAGAGATGACTCACCCCGTCACAACCATCTGCAGAAAGAAGCTTCTCTAACTAGAAGTGAGAGCAGCACTAATCTATGTGCATAATAATCATAAATATTTATAGAGCGATTTGATGGCCACAGCGTATCTATTTAGCCAAATAACACTGATGTAGCTTCCCCCAGGACTTCATAAGCCTAGGGTTTTCAGCATCAGACATGAATTCTCTCCCATGAAGTGGGCCTCATTTCCAATCAGAGATCAGTTGACCACCTCCATAACTGGCATGCCACTATTGCACAAGTAGGCAAATCTTCCATGGATGGCCAATTGTATAGCTTTCAGGGTCCATTGCTAGTTAAGACTGTTGATGACTTCTCCCACAGAGCCTACATAGTACATCCTAGCACTATGACAAGGAGCCCACAGGGAGAAAGCTTCCAGCTCTCTTCCTCTTGATGTCTCAGTGTCCTGAGACTGAAGCATGTGATGTCTTCAGCAGTAGGGTCTTACTGTTTAGTTCTGTTGGCTAACCAAGAGCCTTAGCAATAGCCCATACAGTTTAAAGTGGCTTATGGTCCTCCCTGGCCAACACCTCATCGAGGAGTATCCCTCTCCTGGCACTGGGATTGAAAGAGGCTTCTTCTTTGTGTGTTTAAGGATGTTGGGGAAGGAATGAATAAATTTGTGTTCATTTGCTGATATTTTGCAATTTTATTTCCTTTGACAATAAGAGTTTAAGGCACTCTTATTTATTTTTAGTGACCTCACCCCCAGGCAGCTTTATAAAGTATAATTGACAGAAATTGTATTAATTATATTTCATATATTTCATATGGAAATAGTGATGTCTTGATGATTACAATGTGAAGTAATTCAATAAGGTAATTAACATTTTCATCACAAAATGTATTCATTTTTTGTGGTAATGATATTTAAATTCCCTCTAATTGTTAACTGTATCATACATTATCATTAGAGTCACTGTGATATACAAATTCCAGACATCTGAGCCACTTTGTGCATCAGGCTTTATGTGGGTACTGGGGAATTGAACCCAATCCCCAACCCCCTCTTGTCTTTTTCTTCCTTCAATACAACAACTCTGGGTAGATTCATGAATAGAAGCCTCCTAATGATCTGTAAATGTTACTGTCTCAAAGCTATTATGTGGGATCTGCCCAAGTACTTTTGTTACTGTGGCTTTGAACTGGATCAGTAGAATGCTTTTGTTAATTGTGTGTCAGTTTCTTCTACTGTTTTCCCAGAAGCTGGAACTGGAGCCTTTTCAAAACTTCTGTATAAACTAGTATATCATCTTTAGGTCAATACTCACCAAACACACTATATGTTCTTGGAGCTTACAATGATGCAAGATATTAAAGGGTTATCACTGAAACACCCCAGGATTTCTTATTGGAAATATCCATAACACAAGAAAAGCCAAAGAGTTTAAAACACACCCTTTCTTTCCTGAGAACTTGCTATAAGTTTCCCTTTCCTTGTCGGAGCTTGTCTTACTGCAGAGGAAGGGCATCTGTCATGTATTAGGCATTTGGTTACCCATTCATGCAGTGGTCTATTAGCCTGTAAGTGCCAGGAACAAAGTTTTACTCATCCTTTTAGACACAATACCTTCTTTGGCCCCAATTCAGCCTTTGACTATTTACCAACCTAAACCGAGGAAGAAAGACCACAGGGCACAGACGAGACTCAAGTGGAGCAGAGAAAGCAGCCACTCTCGGGTGACAAGCGGAACAAGCACAAAAGGTTCACTAAAGACTTTGTTCTTAATAAAAAAGAAAAAGAAAAAAAAAGATTTTGTTCTTACAATTCTTTTACTTGTTTGTGTGTGTGTGTGGTTAACATTATATGTCTTCCTTGATCTCTCTCTCCTCTTTATTTAACGAGACAGGGTCTTGTACCTGAGACCAAAGCTCACCAATCCATCTAGGGATTTCTTGTCTCTGCCTCCCACACTGGATTACAGGAGGCTGCCATGACCCCCCATGCCCATTTGTCTTTTATGTGGGTGCTGTGGATCCAAACTCAAGCCAACTAAGCCAACTAAGCCATCTCTTCACCCCTCACAATCCTTAAGGGTGAAGAATATAGGGCTATCTCAGGTTAGTGTGCCCCACTTTTATTCTGCTTTGCAGATTTGCATTTTTTTCATATCAAAGTCTGTGACAACCTTGTGTCAACCAAGTGTATCAGAACCATGTTCCAACAGCTCACTTCATGGCTCTGAGTCACATTTTGGTGACTCTCACAATTTATTATCTTTTATGGTGACCCACAGCCGATGATCTTTTCTGTCACTATTGGAATTGTTGTGTCATGAACCTTACTTATATTGGCTAACCTAATCAATACATTGTCTTCTGTCTACTCAGCCTCCCTTCCCTGAGATGACTAGGCCAGTTAATAACCCTGTAGATGTCCTAGTGACAGGAGTCACAGGTCTCTCACTTTAAATCAAAACTTAGAAATAATTGATTAAGCTTAGAGAGGAGGGCATGTCAAAAGTCAGGCTTCCTGAAAGCTAGGCCTACTACACCCATAAGCTAAGTAGGGAACACAAAGGAAAAGATCGCAAAATGTCAGGAAAGTGAAATAATCTTATTGCTGACATGGAAAAAGATTTATGATCTTTCTAGACCAAACTGGTCTCAAGGTTTCCTTAGGCAAAGCCAAATCCACAGCAAGGCTCTACTTCTCTTCAATTCCATAGCAGCAAAGAGGAGTGAGGAAGCTTCAGGAAAACAGTTTGAAGCTATCAGAGGTTGGTTCACAGGTTCAGAAAAGCCATGCTCCTGGGCAAGATGAAGCATGCGTGTTGCTAAGACAACACGCAAGCTGGACAGAAGCTGTAGTAAGTTACCCAGGTCCTAACTCAGATGCCTGAGGAAGGTGCTTGTATGGCACAACACTTTCTTGTATGTGTGTGTGTGTGTGTGTGTGTGTGTGTGTGTGTGTGTTTATGCACAGGTGGAGGTCACAGGGACAACTTCAGGGGTCAGTTTTCACTTTCCCCTCGCTTGCAGAATCTCTTGTTTCATTTTCAATGTTTTATTCCATAGGCTAGCTGGCCAGCCCATGAGATTCTGGGAAATTCTCCTGTCTGTACCTCCCTTGTTCCTGTAGGTGTCCCGAGATTACAGACACCTGCTACAGCATCCGGCTCTACATGGGTTTCTGGAGATCCAAACTCAGGAACTTAAGCTTGGATGACAAGTGCTTTTCCCACCAAGTCATCTTCCACCAAATCCACCACGAGTCTTACTGTGGATGAAACAGCCTTCTGTTGGAAGGAGATGCCATCTAGAACTTTCACAGCTAGGGAGGCTTCAAAAGACAGGCTGATGCAGCTGATGACTAAGTTGAGGCCGGCTGTGGTGGCTTGAATGTGAATGTATGTCCCCATAACCTCAGGTATTTTTGATTAAGGTTGAGCTTTCTGTTTAAGTCTTTAGTAGACTGCTAGAAGGAGTGTGTCATTTGGGGCAGATCTGATTCCAGCCCAAAGATATGGAGAGAACAGTTTGAGCTCTGGTGGTTCATGTTTTTTGGTGTTAGTACTTGCTTGCTGCTTTTGTTGTTTGCTGGCTGGTGATGGGTTTCTCTCCGCTTGGATTTATGAAAGGGAGCCATCTTCTTCCACCACTGATGGAACTTCCCCTGGATCTGTAAGCTTAAAATAAATCTCTTCCTCCCATAAACTGTGTCTGATTAGATGTTTGTCCCAGCAATGCAGAACTGATTGCAGCACTAATGTACCCTTACCACTCTGAAAATCCTCGACCCTTATACTCACCTTGAATCTGTCTGCCTATGCTCTCTAAGAGGAATAGCAACCACATCTGTTTACAACATGGCTCACTAAATGTTTAAAGCCCACTATTGAGAACCACCACTTGGGAAATTTTTTTTTAATATTACTGCTCATTGATATTCCTGGTCAACTAGGAGCTCTGATATATATATATATATATATATATATATATATATATATGTGTGTGTGTGTGTGTGTGTGTGTGTGTGTGTGTGTGTGTGAGAAAGAGAGAGAGAGAGAAAGAAAGAGAGAGAGAAAGAGAGAGAGATTAATGTTGTTTT